>CM076570.1:1280834198-1280994847 GCA_034641835.2 Pinus albicaulis | reverse complement strand
AAAAACAGGAGAAAATATTTCATCAAATTCAATACCTTTCTTATGTGTAAACCCCTTCACCACAAGTCTAGCTTTGTACCTATGTTTTCCTCCACCTTCTTCCTTCAGCCTATAAACCCATTTATTCTCGTTAAAGTAGCTTGATTTGCGGTAACTCTGGACTAAGTCCTGTCTGGCATATTGCGGAGTCCATCTCTTCCATATTATTGTCCTCACTTCTTCCCCGCTTTGAACTTGCATCATTTCTTCACATTCAGTTCACCAATCAATCAACACAAATAATATAATGAAGGAGAGTATCACCAGGTCTACTTATCCTGGTAGACTTTCTAACACTTCGTGTGTCATGTGCCCGTTGTCGTTGTGGTGGTTTCACATTGTGGGTTGTTGATTATTATTATTTTCAGGCACCTTTACTTTTTCAGTTATCTCATCAAGAACCGTGTATTCCTTGCTTTCTTTTTGCTGTTTCTTTTCCCGCAACCGATTCTTATACAAGACCTTTTCATTGAATATTACATATTTGCTCCTAATGATTTTGTGATTTTCATAATCATATAAGAGATATCCAAAATCATTAACACCATATCCAATAAAGGTACATTTCTTTGATTTTGCCTCAAGCTTTGTTCTATTTTCTTTATTAATATGGACAAAGGCCTCACAACCAAAAGGCTTTAAAAAAGAGTAGCTTACCTTTTTACCTGTCCATGCTTCCTCTGGAATACCACCATCCAAGGAACTTGAAGGCCCTCTGTTTATTAGATAAATAGCAGTATCTACAGCATCTGCCCAAAATTGTAAAGGCAATCCTGCATGCAATCTCATGCACTTTGCACGCTCCATGATTGTTCTGTTCATCCTTTCTGACACACCATTTTCTTGTGGTGTTCTTGGAACTGTCTTCTCTCTACGAATTCCATGCTCTGAACAGTACCTATCAAACTCTTTGCTGCAATATTCACCTCCATTGTTTGATCTGAGACACTTCAACTTCTTTCCCGTCTCAATCTCAACCAAAGCTTTCCATTTCTTGAAAGTATCAAATACATAAGATTTATTCTGAATACAATAAATCCATGTTTTTCTAGTTGCATCATCAATAAAAGTAACATAATAACGAGAGCCACCGAGAGATGATACCTGAGCAGGTCCCCATACATCTGTATGCACAAGCTCCAATTTTTCGCTCTTCTTTTCTTTCCCAACTCTGAGAAATCTGACTCTCTTTTGTTTTCCATAAATGCAATTCTCACATAAATCTAAATCAACATTCTTCAAACCTGGCAACAAATTTCTTGAGTGAAGAATCTTCATTCCCTTCTCACTCATGTGTCCGAGCCTATGATGCCATAATGTTGCATCTGCTCCTTTGGAAGTTAAAGCATTAACAAAGTTAGAAATACCATTGCATAAATACAATGTACCAACCTTTTCACCTTTTTCTATTACCAACACTCCTTTGGTGACCTTCCAAGTTTTATCTGTGAAAGTTGTCACACAACCTTCACTGCCTAACTGCCCTGTTGAAATCAGATTTTTCTTCAGATCTGGAACATGCCTTACCTCCTTTAATAGCCATTGGTTTCCATTCTGTTGTTTTACAAGAACCTTACCCATTCCAACAATTTTATAGGGTTTATCATCACCCAAACGAACTTGTCCAAAATCTCCTTGAACATAGTCATGAAAATATTTCTTATCAGGTGTGGCATGGAATGAAGCCCCCGAATCTACAACCCAAGAATCAGTAACATTTTCGAAAGAAAGAATCAAAGCATCTTGTAACACATCACCTGTCACATTTGCTTCATGATTGTTTTCTTGCTGTGTGTCTCCTTCTTTTCCCTTCCGAGATCTACAGTCTTTCTTCAGGTGTCCTTTCTTTCCGCAATTCCAGCACACTATCCCCGATCTAGACTTGGATCTACCTTTCCTTGATTTACCGCGATATCCCGAGCTCTTTCCTCTTTACATTATTATTCCGCTAGACTCTGCACTCAAAGCATTACCTGATGTCTCACCAGAGCTTTTCCGTCGCATTTCCTCGCTAAGGATAGCACCAACAACATCATCAAACTTTAAAGTACTAGATCATCCGCAGGTCAGAAAGTTACTAATGGCTATAACTAAAACCATTCCACCCTTTCGGGTACTATACTGTGAATAATGAGTTCTAACTTCATCACTTCAAAGTTTACCCCATGTGTAATTTAACCGACCGTAACCGTATTAACCATTTCTAAAAGTTTGCAATGTATCCACCTTCCGATATCTTCATATTAAATAGTCGTTTCATAAGAAATACCTTGTTTGAGGCCGAGGGTTTTTCATATAGTTTCGCCAACATCTGCATCAAACCCTCTGTTGTTGTTTCCTTCGAAATATTGAAGGCGACTGACGCCACAAGACACAACCGTACTGTTCCGAGTGCCTTTCTATCGAGAATGTTCCATTCCGCGTCTGTCATGGTCGCCGGCTTCTTTGTTTTCCGCATGTGACAATTAATTGTGGAAGAAGGTTATGTGTTATGCATGCAATTTGAAATTGATGTATGATCGGGTTAATCTTCATTGAATAAGTGATTTATTCAGCTAATTTCTACATTCCTCCACACTTGTTTTCATTCATCAATAAAGAAGCTTTGTCTCATTCTTGATGTTCATTATCTTAATGCTTCATACATGTTATGATCCTTGTTATCACTCAAAAATTCTCAAAACATCATTGTGTCAACTCTGTTTTTTATCATGGTCTCAAAATAGGTTAGATAGTCATTTTAGGTTTTGGTTATGGGTAGGTCAGAGTTTTTATAAGTTTAAAGGTCATCCTTGAATTCAAATAAGGTCTTTAGAAGTCCACTCCATGATCAAATATTCATATTTTCCATTTAGAAGTCATTCCATTAAGTTTTGGGGTAAATTTTTTCAATTAGACAGGAATCCGCCGTTTTGTAGCACAGCTAGTTCAAAAAAGTTGTTTTGCACTACGAAAGCGCTGTCTTTCCATAGTGCAATATGAATCAAAAATCTGTTTTCTAGTTTTGAGAAGTCAACTTCAAAGGATTTTCCTGAGCAAAAATAAAGGTATTTTAAGAAAACGAAAGAGTTTATGTTTAAAAACATATCAAATAAAAATAACCTCTCTCACTTTTCTCACAAGTGTTATGAGTTGGGACATACAAGGCTTTCTTTGAAGCCCTATTTTTAGAAACAGAGTTTTCCTGTTTTACACATGTTTTTCAAAGGAAGTTTATGGATAGCCGGAGATGTGTTTCAAAAAAAAAAGAGGTTTTTATGGAAGTCATCATGGCCTACAAAAACCTCCTTCATTTTCTCCAAATAAATCATGGAGTAGGAGATATAGGCTCTGTCCCAAGACCTATGTTTCAGGAAAAAAACAGGAAAAACCAATAGGCCAACCTATTGCAAATGAAGAAGGGACCTCAAGAAGGCTAGAATGACTCTGTTTTCCAAGTGATATGATGAAATAAGATTGATTTTGAGTTTTTATCACATTCGTAATTTTCATTTTGGAAAATTTTGGACAAAACTGCTCACTCAGCAGTTTCGTAGCACAAACAGTGTAAAAAGGCAAAAAGCACTATGAAACTACTGTAGCAACTTTTCTTGCCCTTTTTCATCACATTTTGGGGGGAAAAGATATGAATTAAGGTTTGAAATTGCTATGGAGGATATATCTAAAGGTAACGAAGATGATTTTTTAACAAAAGAAGTCAATATTTTGAAGGAAAGAAGTTAAGATTTTGAAGAAAAAAGGGTTAAAGGGTAGCGCTACGAAAAATGCTACGAAACTGTCTTGTTTTCATAGCATGGTCTATTTTCAGCTCATTTGAACAACTTAATGATGGTTATGGACAGCTGGAGCCTAGGGAGGAGTTTTTGCATGTGTTACTTCAACTTCAAACAGCAAAGGACCACGAAATGAAGAGTACATGATGGTCAGAATGTTCAATGAATGCAAAAGACCATATGCCTAAAAAATAGGGTTTGGTTTCCTGCTTGTGTGGAGGTCTACAAAGTGGTCATGAAGAGCTCAAGCCCATCATCCAAATTCTACCATGTGATGATACACTTGTCAATGATGTAGTTTCAAATAGATAAGGTTGTTAGGATAAGGTTGTTAAATATACTAATGAAGAGTTTGAGTCCTAGTTGAAATAGGACTGTCAAGTAGGATAGGTGTCTATTTGTTTGTCATAAATTTGATGTTTTATGGTTATGCAAGGTGTCAAGAGTTAGGAATTCGAAGTATATAGTAGAAGATGAGTTCATCTCATGTTGTAATGGTCTATTAAATACCAAGAGGTCGAATTAGCAAAGGGGTTGGACATTTTTAGCAAAAAAATTGTGTTTACTGTAAGTGACTGTTTTCAGCTTAATGCAGATTTTCTACTTAGACAAATCAAGATTCATGAAGAGTTCTTGTATGTTCTTGTTCTGATGGCATCTTTTTAATATCCTATTGTAGTGGTGTTTGCTTATGTTACTAATAATTCATCATTGATGCGCTGACTTCCTTCATAGACAAACTAACTGTGTGTTTTACTGTTTCAAATGTGAATTACTTGACTTGAACTCTGATATGCCTTGACTTCCATGATAGGTAGATTTTTTTAGTTTTGATGAAGCTATCAAGACTCCATAATCCCAATGTACGCTTGCTAATGTGATTTACAACCAGTTTATATCATTTATTTGCTTTACCCCATATAAATTTAGCCATCTACATATTATCAAAAATCATAAACCCTTGAGAGAGCCCTCTTAGGTTGAGGAGGCTAAGCCTCAGTCAAAAAATTGTTTTGAAACAGTTACATGAGATTAACTTGATTGGTAGCCTATCAGGTATGATTTTGTGATAACAATCCTATTATGAATGATTTCATGTTTTTATGCTTATATGCTTATATGATCTAACACTAACATCTTGAACATGCTTTCAATTATTACTAGTACATGTGATTTTTTTAAGTGAGTTCCACGTTTTCGAGCACTAGGAGAAGCAGAGGGTTTCAACCCTATGGGATCTCCTTCAAACGTAGGACCTATGGGTACTACCCCTTCTTCCCATTTTACTAGTTTAAGCACTAGGAATATAAATTTGTATGCTTCTTGTTGCTAATACTTCTTGCTCTGTTTGGGTTCCCAACCCAGACAATAGGGTACTTGATCCCGTAATAATTATTTCTATAATCGAGAAAATATTACATTTTTGCTCCTCAAAGTCTCCCCCCATGTCAAAGATTGGTGGGAAACCTACTGTGAACAGAGGTATGAGGAAGAACCCTCACTTTTTTCAGTCGCACCCACTTGGAATTTGTTTCGAGATAGAATCAAGGAACAACATTACCCCATGGGGAGGTATGAGGAAAAGTACATCTAATGGACCATGATGCGGCAGAAAAGGGATCAAGATGTTCACGAGCTGAAGAATTTGATCCATACCCTACGCATAAGTTGAGTATTAAATATTCTGAGAAAAATTTGGTGCTCAAGTACTAGAGTTGTTTGCACAGATACATTCAAGAGGAAATGGAGTTTATAAACATGACCTCACTTAACGTGGAATATCGATATGCCACCAAGATTGAGCATAAATTTAAGCAAAAGAAGAAATGATTTGGTTCCGCGAATCAGAAACCAGGGAAAGGTGCCCCCAAACCGTGGAACAAGGGGCAAAGCCAAAGAGGGGCGACTCAAAACAACAACACAAAGCCAAAGAAGGAATTGGGGAAGTTCTATGAATTTCTAAAAAGCTCCACCCACAACACAAGTGAGTGTCAGGCCAGGAAGTCATTGGTGGTTGAACTAAAGACATTTGAATCATATGCATCTTCTCAATTTGAACTAGAACCGAACAACGGGGATGAAAAAGGGAAGGAGATCATTGATGTGGAACCCAGTGCCATTATTTCCACCACCAAGCTATAGATGGAGGAGCAAAAGGATCCAGAGGAGGGGGAGTTCTTATTCCATTCCCAGATGTGGGTGAAGGGTTATCCACTACAATTCCTTGTTGATAGAGGAAGCTAAAATAACCTCATTTTAGTAGAGGTTGTGAGGTGGCTCAACCTACTGACCATAGGACACCTGCAGTCATATACCATCAGGTGGCTTCACGACGGAAGAGATCTTCACGTCATCCATTAGTGCTTCCTTCCGTACAACATCAAGCCCTTCATGGATGAGGTACTCGGTGATGTTACTCCTCTTGATGTGTCTGATGTATTATTAGGCCAACCATACTCATGGAAATGACATGTTGTTTATGAGTCTAGGCCTCGATATGTTATTATTACTTTGGGAAATAATTTGTAGAGGATACTGGAGGTAGTACCACCATCTTCCATCTCTTTGAGTACTACGAAGAAATGCAGTAAGATTGCTTACCAAACCAAGAAATATTTTTTCATTACGATTTGCCGACAAGGAAAGAAGAATATTGTGGTCGCAAACTCCAAACAAGGCTCCCTTGCGCGGCAATAGCAGATGGACAAAGTCATGGATCAAGACAAGGACATTTTCTCTTCATCCGCAAGGGTACCTCTACACTATTAGGTCAAGCACTCCATTGATCTGACCCCAGGCACACCATTGCCTAATAGGCCAATATATCGATGCTCTGTTCTGGAGAAGGATGAAATCAAGAAGTATATCCAAACGTTGTTGTATGAAGGTCACATCAGGGAAATCTCCTCACACGTACTGTCTAAAGATGATAAAGTAGTCATTTTTATTAAATGCATCCAACACATCTGCCATTAGCTCCATGACATCTTCGATAAATCCAATGCCAAATACAAGTAGCGACATGATCAACATTTATTCGCACACAAGTTCTAGGTGGGTGAAAAAGTTTGGCTACATTCACATATGGAGCGCCTCGTTGGATCCCACCGCAAGCTTCGCCCACTCTAATATGGGATATACACAATCACCAAGATAGTAGGAGACAATTCATTCAAGCTCAGTATTCCACTATTTCTTGGTCTGCACTGAGAGTTCAATGTTGACCGCCTTTGGCCCTACTTGTAACATTGTTGAACACATCCGACATGTCATAACAGCTCACACCAATAGAGTTAAACCAAGACTACATGGAACAATCCAAAACTGATCGGATCATGGACACATAGATCAAGAACACCTACCAACAGAGGATCCATCTATACCAAGTTGTGAAAGCATGCCAACTCCTTCACCAAGGAAAATGATTCACCAAGGACCGGGTTCAACATAAATTTTCCAACCTTATGGAGGAACTCAATGCAATGGGGAACATTTCTTCTTAAGGGGGAGGAATGATCCAGGTATATATTGGTGGCCACTTGCATAGTCCACTTGCATCCCCACCATTGTTTCTTTCAGTTTCCTTAATTGTAGCACAATTTAATATTTTTTGTAGTTTTTCAGGCCTTGAATTTTCGGAGCCGTTTTGAGGCCCTAAATGACATTTTTTTGCAAAATCACTTTCGACTAAATATTTGTTTCAGCAGGTGTAGTCCTTAGATATATATTTCTAATTAGGTATCGTGTGCATCAAACGAATATCATATGCCAAAGTTACGACCCTGGGAAATTGATGTACCAATTTACCCCAACGGGGCACATAGTTTGTTGTTTCATCTCCTAGCATTAGATTTTTGGATGTTTATGGTTTTCCATTGTTTCTCAATAATAAATATGCCTTTGAGCCTCTTTGTAACATAGTACAGAGACATGTATCCGCTACATCTCTCCTTAAAGATAAGCTACCATCGCCAAATCTACTTTTCTTTCAATTATGTCTATAACCATTTTCAATATTTGTTATTAATGAAATGAATTTTTATTCCTGATGCATATCTAAATTTACGTTTCTTTTTTTATTTCATTACGTTCCTGCAATAATCCAAATCATAGGGACCAAAATATTCTTCCAAATTATATTTTCTATGAATAGATACAATTTAGTCCCTTTCAGTTTAGAAGAGAGAAAATCATCAAACATTTTTCGAATTTTAAAGAATTGACTTCAAAAGGTTCTCCAAAATAACATTTCCTATTGTTTTTTTTATTTTTATGTCTTTCATTTTATTCTTTAGGTTATTAAATTATTTATGCCCAAAGCCTCTTGGTTTGAGCTTTGAGTTTTGTCCTAATTTTGTAGAAATACAAAGGTAAGTGGGATTTGGTAGGTGTAAAAAATAGAACATATTAAATGTTATATTATACAATTCAAATGAAATAAATAAAGCACATATATGCGTTATACACTACTATCAAGGGATGGATGGCAAGAGGGAAATAGTACCACTGTTAGCAAATGAAAAACTCACAAATAGTTACATAATTAGATAAAATAAATATATATTTAGGTAAAAATAAAGGGAGTGGGCTAACCATTCGACGAAATGCCCTTTGGGTTTTGCGCCCGCGACGACCAGAAAAAACCTTTCGGCGACCTCATCCCCTCCGTCGTAAAGAGATGTTAACGTCCATTAACGTGGGCAGTGAGCTGTCTGTTTGGGTGCTCTGTCCCTGTTTTCCAGTCACACGTACATAGCCACATGAGCTGCGCAGCTACCTCACGTAGCCAGTAGAGCGTCGAAGTGACAAGATTCTGATTTCCATTTCAAATTTGAATCAACCTCCGTAAATGGGAGTAATGGGTGCCTATCTACTACGGCTTTGGTTTTACCACCCAAACCCATCCACTCAACAATTTGAATTTTTTACAAGGATAGCTCCTTATTCATTTCGTCGACCACTCCTTCTTCATTCCGTTAAGAGCACTTCATTCCTACATTCCGTCGAGTTCTCCACTTTCTCTCTCTTTCATGAGGACCCTCCAGCAGCTAGATGAGAAAGATTCATGTAACTATCAATGGTTTAATCAATAGAGCCGAGAGTGGAAAAAATTAGTTTCTCTTTTCATATGGTGTCGATGTGGGATTAACCTTCGAGAGCTAGAGAAGTTCCTGAACAAGAGCAGAGGTATTTATTTATGAACAAGAGCAGAGGTTATTAATAGGTCATTGGATAGCTTAAGAAAACTAGCCAAAACATTGTCCATTCCTATTTTGATTAGAGGTAAGAAAATTTTCCATATATCAACAGCAATTGCAATATCTAATTCTTTGATTTTCATTTTAGTGACCTTAATTTTTTATAGACTTTTTGCATTCATGTAATTGGTTTGTTTATTGATTTCATGTTTCTAGTTTTTCCTCCACTCTATAGAGAACTTGAATTGCACTGCCTGCAGAGGGTGGAGTAATATTAGGAAAGGGTACACAGGGTACAGTGTAGCTACTTCCCACCTCTTTCATTTCTTTAAATTAAAACAATTTCAAATTGTAAGCACTTCATTTTTTTACAGGGTACAGTGTAGCTACTTCCCACCTCTTTTATTTATTTAAATTAACAAAATTGAAATTTGTAAGCACTTCATTTTTTATTTCTAGTTTCTAATGAACTTCATTTGCTTCTTTATGCTTCCAATTTCACGGACCAATTTAACCAGGGACCAATTTACGAGCCATGGACAAGGAGAACTAGAAGGAGCAATACGAAAGGTAAGTAAATATCCCATATACTGTGTTTTTCTTTCTTATATAATGAAAATTTAAAGAGATAGAGAGAGGGCAGAAACTCCCTGTTGTAGTAGCGGCAACAACGAGTTTCCACCACTGCAAATTTTAATTTTGAGCAGTGGTGGCAACTTGTTGTTTCAGTAGAGGCAACTCGTTGTTGCAGTAGCGACAAGAGAAAGTTACTGCCACTATAACAGTGTATTTCCACAACTGCTCAATTAAATTTTATTTATATTAATAAAATTTCAATTTGTAAGCACTTCATTTTTTATTTCTAGTTTTTAGTGTGCTTCCTTTGCTTCTTTGTGCTTCCAATTTCAGGGACCAATTTACCAGGCATGGACAAGAACTAGCAGGAGCAATACGAAAGGTATGTAAATTTCTTGTTTACTATGTTTTTCCTTTTTATATAATGCAAATTTAAAGAGATAGAGAGACATTGACAGCTCATTGTTGCAATAGTGACAACAATGAGTTGCCAACACTGCAAATTTTAATTTTGAGCAGTGGTGGAAACTCTTTGTTCCAGTAGTGGCAACTTGTTGTTGCAGTAGAGCAATAGGGAGTTGCCGCCACTGTAATAGTGTATTGCTACAACTACTCAAAATTAAAATTTTATTTATAGTTTCAAATTTTATTTATTTTATATTAAAAATTTCTCTATTTTATCTATTAATGTTTGGAGTAAGCTAACCATTTGACGGAATTCCCTTTGGGGTTTGCGCCCCCGACGACCGGTGAATCCCTTCGGAGAACGTGGGCCCCATGCCCCTCCCCATCTCCGTCCCACGACATTACCATTTGAAGGAGCCCATTTGGGATCTAGTCACTTTTTTTTTTCCCCTCACCTATGCACGTGGGCAACCATGAATGCAAATGAAAATATTTTCCCATGTTCCTCGAGCTAGATCTGAAGAGGGACTTGCAAACTAATCAATGGGAAGACACCAGAGCCACGGTGCCATGATAAATCAAGCCTACCCTATATACATGCTAGTCTGATTGAACGGCAAAAAAAGCCCCTCTTACACACCAGTTTGATTGAACGACAAAATATCAAAGGAGTTACTCACTCGATGGAGACCGGCTCTGTGGTATCTGTTTTTTTACGTGAGTATCTATTTTGTAAAATGTCACTCTTAGGTTTAAATGGGAATTCCTGAATAAAGAAACGTTTTCCTTTCTGTTACAAATCTTGACAGAATGAAATCCCTTGTTGGACCACTATTGAAGGATTTATTCAGACGAAGGAAAACCTGTCTGTTTTTTTTAGTGAATGTCTATTTTTTAAATAGATGTTTGTGTATTTTTAAGTGAGAATCCCTGAATAATTTGTTTACCACAACCCATTTAATTTTTTTACTATAACCCATTTAATTTTTTTTACCACAACTCAACTTATTCAGACCATTTTCTAAGGGTCACAGGTCCACCATCTGGACAACCATTGTGCCAACTCACTGATCAACCGTTGCAGCAACTCGCTTAAAAATGGTGGTGAAACAAGTGAAATGGGAGTCAATAATTTCCCTTCTAGTGAAAAATCCTAAGGAAAAGCTCATCTTCTCTAGGTCAGATTTAAGATTGGCCTCTTGTATAAGGAAAACACATGGACTCCTCAGATCGGATTGCAAAAATCCCTTCAACTAGAATTGGAGACTTTATTAAAGGAGAGGAAATGAACCTATATGCTCCATGTTCTTTCACCCAGGTACAAAAAAAATGCCCAGGATCAAGGCCTACTGCTTCCTTGCTATATGAATTGTAAGTTTTTTTAGAAATCCTACGTGTATATGTTGGTATTAATAGTGCTCCATCAGTTTTCATGGAATCGTATGTATTGAGTTTTCAAAAAAAATTATGCAGCTATGCTTGTTCATATGGCCCTGATGACAGAAGGGGACAAGATCAAATGAATCAAAAATACTCATTTGTAAAAAAGAGGGGATGCTAATGCCATTTCAATGTAAAAATTATGGTTCAAATCCCAGAGGTTGTGATAATAACATATAACATATATGAGCATGTAGATAGCCAAGGATCGCCTTGTCATGGCCAACAAGACACCTCGAGTCCTGCTAGGGTGCTTCATCAACCAAATTTATCAAGGGACATGGTTTGCTATGTAGAGATTTGTTTCTTCTTGGATGTGCCAGTTGACTCTTTTTGCAAAATGCATGTTAAAAAATATGTTGAAGTGGATGTTGCAGCTCGAGATAGGGATTTTTTTTGTCTAGGAAAGATGTTGTTAACATATATAATCATCTAACGAAATGAAATTATCAGTTTCATAAGAAGGATGAAATGAGTGTGAACCTTTGATATAGGAAACACCCAAATGATTTTTTCTTTTATCAAAAGGCCAATGCTGGAGATGTTCCTTTTATAGTTGGAATTTAGACGAAGTGGATGTTGGATACCATGGTGAAGCTGTCGAATAATAGCTTAATAGCCATGGATTCGACATTCATCATCAATAAGTATGGGGTGAGTATATTAAGAAGGACTGATCTAGTACAATAACTTGATTAATAATGACTGATGATTTGAAGTTGATGATCTATGTATTTTGAATGTGATAGTATCAATTGTACACACTTGTCATGTTTTATCACCAACAAAGTGGGGTGCCAGTTGCATGGGTGGTGGCATCACGTAATACATCACAGGGTATTTCGTTATGGTTGGAGCATCTCATGCATAGGTGTCACCAAGTTGATCATAGTTAGAAATTTAGTGCTTTCATGGTTGATGATGCATTGGCTGAAATTGATGCTTTAAGGTAACTTCAATATTCTTATTTTATAGTACAAATTGTATTTATTTAAAAAATAACATGCTTGAAATGAATTGAATGAGGCAGGAGAATCACAAAGTGCAATGTTATCTTGTGTGTTTGGCATGTACGTCGAGCATGGCTAAAAAATGTGAATTGATTGGCGAGTATTCCAGAAATTGAAAAAGAAATATTTAGTGATTTCGGTTTAATTCTGAATTATTGTTCCAATGTTGAAGTGAGAAATGCAATTAATGCTTTCTTCAACAAATTTTATAATGAGGAAAAGTTCCTAGACTACTTCCACAAGAATTGCGTTGCTAGTGACAATATTTGTAAGTTGAAAAACTCTTAAGTTACATTTCTATTTTTGGTTTGAAATATGGATGAAATATTTTCATTAACCCAAATTTTATGAAATTACGGATGTGGGTCAAAGGTTGTTGGGATTTTTCCCATGCAAATCAAGAGACAAACAATGTTGTGGAATCATATCACTGTTACCTAAAGTGAAACTTTCTATCTGATAGAAGAAAGAAATTATCTCGTAGGATGGATTGGTTGATATATGTTCTTCTAACAAATTTTGAACATGTTATCAGTTTAAGGAAATTATAAAAAAGGAAGGATTTTTAAATAATTACAAGAAATAGAAACAGTTGGAATCATCAATGGAAAAAGAAAAATTAATTCCTGAGAGTGATTGCAGCCCTCATGAGAAAATGTCTCGTGCTTTTTGGGTGAGGATGCAATCTAAAGTTAATAAGAAATATCTTTTCACTTGTCATCGTACAAATTTCATAACTTGTGATTTCTCATGGTCTATTCGTGGCAATATATGTAAGCATCCCATAAAGGTGGGTTGGTTGTGTTTGAGATCAATGGCTTCAAACCAATTACAAAATCATTTGAAAGCACAATTGAGTCATACAATGACCCTCCTAAGATAAATATAGAGGAAATATCCGATCTTCCTGAAGATGCAAACACAACTGCCATGGATAGTCACAATGTTGATGTAAATGTTGAACAAATTGAGATGGCCAAGGACGAGTTATTTGGCTACTTAGACTTGGTTCGAAACAGTCCTGCTACTTTGACCAAGATTGAACAGTTGATTGCTTTAGTTAAACCAAGATTGAACAGTTGATTACTTTAGTTAAAAAATTATTGGATGATGCCAACAATCTTCATATTATTGATTATGAATTCACGTGGAGATTGCTTTGACCAAGATTGAACAGTTGATTGCTTTAGTTAAACCAAGATTGAACAGTTGATTACTTTAGTTAAAAAATTATTGGATGATGCCAACAATCTTCATATTATTGATTATGAATTCACGTGGAGATTGGGTGCTTTTGAGTTGTCTTTGAAGAGGAAGAAGAATTTCCTAAGCCCCAAAAAGAGAAGAAAAACAAGGAAACAAAATGCAATATTGGAAATTGACTTGAATATCCCAGGAGATGAAGATGAACTGTTTCAGTTTGAATAACTCAACAAGCCAGGTCGCAACGCTCCAACAATGAATGCTTTTCCAGGTTTCTTGTGCACGATTTTGTTTTAAATTTGATTTTAATATTTATTCATGTATTAGTTGTATTTGGTGTATTAATGTTTTGTTGACTATGTCCATGTATGTTTGATAGGTGGTGAGGATATGGTTGGAGATTTCTCTAATTTGATGGATTGTCATTTAAGGTGATTAAATAACTCCATGCATTTACACTCGGTCTTTTAATACATTGATTGTTTAGTATGTCATGGAAGATAGCTTTCAAGTCATTTTACGTTCTTGCATAGTTGCATATATTGGTGTCCAAACAATAATTTGATATATAAATTCTAATAAAAACAATGGAAATGTAACAAAACTATTAGAGAAACTACAATGAAATTCTAACTAAACATGTAAAACACAATTTTACCAATTTTTTTTATAACTGATAAAAAAAAACTTTAGAGTAATATATATTATAACATGAATTTTATATAATCAAATTTAATTTGAATTTAAATAAAAAATTTCAAATCTGACATGAATTTTATATATTCAAATTTAAATAAAAATTAATATTTAATAACTATCATATAAAATTATTTAAATACTTTTATGATGATAATTAATCATAAAATTATTTATATATTTTTAATTAATAAAATAGTTAATATATATAATTAAAAAATACATTAAAAAATAAATGAAAATCTTTACCAATTAGATAAAACTAAAACATAGTTGATTATGAAAATAAGCAAAAATGAATTCGAGATATTTGTTCCAAAGCTTTCTGTAAAACAGTAATTAAGAGTACTTGATTAGCCATGTTTACACAAAACCATCTTTATGGAGATGAACATCAAATTGCGTAAAAATACATTAAATTGCTTTAAAATCCATCACTATTAAATGGGAAAAAATTGAAATACAAAGAAAAGAAAAAAAAAAGAGTATTATGAAATCTGAATGGAAAAGTCGGAAATGGAAAAAAATATTTCCAGAATCTCCCAATATATTAGTTATAGTCTATGTGTCAAAAATAACATGAACAGATGTTATCTAGCCCTCTACAAGCGCCCTCTAGCTCTCTACAAGCGCCCTCTAGCCCACTAATACTGCGGGATCGGTAGTTCAGTGGTTGGCAGATAAGTACAGATACTAAAATTTTACGGATAGATAACCTTAAACACCTTATAAAAGCTTTATTTCTGGTTCTCATAGTTTTTGGCTTATGTGTTGAAAGACTGCGCAAAGAATTTCATTAGCCCTTGAGAAATGAAATGCACTGTAAATCAATAAGCTTGTCAATGGCTTCTCTGGATCCTCAATGGATTCTCATTTGTTTACTGGTTTTTCTTATTACCGTTACGCAGAGTCTTGACAAATCAGAGCGTGACATGAGTATTGACGAATATATAAATCACGTCAATCCTCCAGCAGTCCACAAATTTGAAGTAATTTCGAATCTAATTACAGTTGTAAATTATTATGGTGTGTTATATGTCATACTATGCACATTTTTCATATATATATATATTTATGTATTTCTTACAGGATAAAAATGGAGATGCTATTTTATGCGTACTATATGCTGATCAAATATCTCTTCAGGTGAGGAATACTTAAACTTAAAATATCAAAATAATAATAATAATAAGGCATTTTCGTGTTTAGATTTTTGGAATATTTTGGAATTGAATCCTTATGAAAGAGGTTAGTGTTAAAAAACGAAAATAAATTTATAGCAGTTTACGATAATAATAGTGAGTGGCTTTTATGTTAGATTATAGATTTTGAAAATAAGTTGTTTTTTAGTGCTATTTTTTGAAGGTTTTTTAGATGGGTTTTTTAGGTTTAATTTCTCTAAAATCCATAAATTTGATGAGTAACCTTGCACAATTGAAGTGCCTTAGGGGTTTTCTATGGTGTTGAATCTATATATACAATAAAGAAACTAATTTAAATAACATAAATCAAGATTTCACCTCAAATTTTTTGACCAAATTCTAACACCAAAAACTCTTGGCCGAATTATAGCACCAAAAACTCTAAAAAATAACACAAAAAACAACTCCTTACCGCTAAAACATTGTCAATAAAATCACTACATATTAATGTATTTTGAAGGAATTTCTGATTTCTATGTTGGCAAGCACTGTGCTTCCTTCTCACTACTTGCATGTTTATTGAAGGGTTCAGAGCGGCCCTATGTGGATACTGAGGAGGATCAACACAAGATGTCGGCACTAAACTTTTCGTGCAAATGCTGTCCAAATGGCACAGTCCCAATTATAGAAACAAAACGTGAAGATGTAGAAAGGGCGGGATCTGTGAGCAACTATATAAGTAAAACCCCAGAATCTGTGAACGTTTTGACAAGTACAGGAAATAGCTTCAAAAATGCAGACAACTTAGGGCACGAGGTAGTTGTCCGTTGAATTTTTCATGGTGTCAATTTTTTTAGGTGATTTTAGAAGGAGATAAATAAATATATTTAAGTAATTATGGTTTTTTTTTTGTTTTTGTTTGCCATGTCTAATGAGAATTTTTATTTTTAATTTTATTTTTAATTTCATGATTTACATCATATTCGTCATTATTTTTAATTTCATGATTTACATAATATTTTATAACATAGTGATTTTTAATTAATTTTCTTTTCAATAAGTTTAGTTTTATTTTATTATCATGTAATATTAAATGCCATTAAAATAAGACTATTTGTTTATTATCATGTAATGTTCAATGCCATTAAAATAGAATTATTTGTTTTCTTATTTATAGTTAAAATTAGAAAGTGGCATTTAATGTTTGATAAGTTGAGATAAAGGTATAAAGGATCTTGAATACATATTATATATACACATACTTATGTGAGATTAGATGATATTGTCGTAGATTATATATAAATTGTTATTTTATATAATAGCATTAAATGTTGTGTAATTAGAGGTGTTGTTAATATGGTAGAAATATGTAAAATAATGTAATGTAATGTAAAGATGTGTAATATAATGTAACTTAAACATTTTAACGTGGTCGAAATAAAATAAAAACAAAAAATAAATGATCATTTTATTATTTGTTCTTACTATTATTTTATTAATTTTTTTTGTGTAATTAAAGTAAAATTGACTTGCTCAATTTAGGAGTGGTTTTTGAGCTCCATGTTTATGAAAACTCATGGTATTCATGTCAAATATAGACTATTCAAAAGAAGAAACTAAACCATCCCATATTAATCTTAAATCGTATTTTAACAAGTGCTAAGAGGGATTAAATTTTAGAAATTAAGATGCATTTATATTGATATAGTAACATTAAATATTGTAATTAGAATTTTAATTAGAAAAATATACTAACAAAATTTACAATTTATTTAATTATAATTTTTTAATTCATTTTAGTAATAATAAAACTTTTTCAATTTTATTTTATAACACATTAATTTACAATATGATTAAAGATATAGATTAAGGATGAATATGATTAAAGATATAGATTAAGGATGAATATTAAGTTATATTTGTATAAATTAAATAATAATATATATTTAAAAGATATAGCAGATTAGAATCAATAATTTTGTTTTGAATTTTGTTTAAATTTTATTTCTAAATTTTTTAAAATTATATATATAATTATTTTATTGAAGATTAATATTTTTAAATCTTTTTTTATGTAAATTTCAATATATAATTTCTAAATTACTTTTATATTATTAATTTTTTAATTATATAATTATCATATGAAAATATTCATATAAGCAATTTTTACTAATTGATAAAATTATGTTACTATTTCAGAATTTAATGAATCTCTTTTAAAGTAAATTCAATCTCTGCAAAATTTGATATAATTTTTTATGTTAGATCTAAGACTTTTGTGATCCATAATGTAGATAAAAATGCTTTCGGATTAATTACATTGTTAAAATTAAATTAATGTGAGTAATCCGAAAGCATTTCTATCTATATAATTTCTTATCTTATAATATTATCCTCTATTTTTTTTAGATATTTATAAAAAATTTATTAAATACCTTCTGAAATTAACCCATCATATCTTGTTGTTTTGGATTTGTAAGTATGCCGTTGCTAGATACCAATCACTTCAGCCAATCTATATAGCAAGTGCAGGTTTGAACGTATGGCAACCCACTGTGGTCACCACTGATAACGGTATATTCAGTCTAAGCCAAATTTGGCTAGTACATGAGGGTAATCTATCCGAAACTATCGAGGTTGGATGGATGGTAAGTAAATTTTAGTCAGGTTATATTTGTTTTTGCTATATTTTTAGTTTGGAATTTAGTAGATATTTGTTAGAATCATAAATTTGAGTTATGAAATTTACATATATTTTTTTTAATATTAGATTTATATATATATAATCAAGATTTTATTTTAAATAATAAAATATAAAAATTTATTTAAAAAAAAATAATCATATTTTTTTAACGAATTTCAAGCAAAAACTTGAAAATAAATATAATTAAAACAACACTAATTTAATTATGATAAATAAAAATTAGTGAGTGTTTTAACTAATTATTAATTTTTTGTTTTCCAGGTAAATACAAAGTTATTTGGTAAGGATCCTCGACCACGACTTTTTGTATATTGGACAGTAAGTTTTTCTTTACATATATTAAAATTTTAGTTAATGGTTATTTTTTAGATATAGGTATAGTGCATTCTTTTTAGGTATTGAATCCTTTTAGGTATTGAATCCTTTAACTTAATGTTAAAGGTTTATTTTTATATTTAATAAATGTTGAATAGATTCGTTATTTCTAAAAATTATATATATATATATGACAATTAGTTATTTTTGATGTAGAGTGATAGCTACGGTAACTCAGGTTGTTGGAACCTAAAGTGTCGTGGATTTGTGTTAGCAAGGAATCCTTCTGTATTTCCAGGACAAATATTGCACCCAGTGTCTACATATAACGGAGCACAATACCAAATAAGTGTAAAGGTTGGCAAAGTGAGTAACTTTTATCATTATGGGAGAAATATTTTTTTTTTATTTCTATTTTTTTTAAGAGGATATGATTTTAATTTATTACAAATTTTGTTTTTGTGATCCATAAATTGTGATTAAAATTTTTTGGTGAAAATCACTTAATCTATTTCGATGTGATTTTCACCAAAAAAAAAATTTAATCACAAAATATGATTTATTAACTTTAGTATATGTACATATTTATTATTTTGTATATATGCAGATAAGACTAAAGGAAGGTATAAGTTGGGCTTTATTTGTATTCGATAAACTTATAGGTTGGTGGCCTGGTAAATTGTTTCAAAACCTTGAATTCAACCGGGTGGATATGGGAGGTGAAGTTGCTTTTGGACAGGGCGTTAACGGATCACCATTCACTAAAACACATATGGGTAGTGGCTACTTTCCGAAGACGAAAGGATATGGTCATGCTGCACATGTAAGGGACATACAAATATATGATAAAAATGGAGACTCAATTGATGTACCTGCAAATCCAATTGTAGGTAGACCAAAATGCTATAATATCTCATTTCCAGATGAAAATCTTAAGAGTACATATTTCTTCTATGGAGGACCTGGAGGAGATAATGAACAGTGTGTATATTGATACGCATTTCTAGTTTGCTGTCTTATAACTTGGTATAAAATTTAGAAAATTTTGAAAACTACACTCTTTCTCATCCATTTTTATTTATATTTATAATATTTTAAAATTTTAAAATTTCTTTAATTCCAATAAAAATATTTAAATTTATTGTTTTTTAATAAATTAATAAATAATAGGTGACATTTTAATGCTTAAAAAATAATCAAAACTATAATTTTTTTTAAAATTACATAGATAATTTATAACATTTTTTTCAAAATTTTACATCATGTAAGATAATTTTATCTAAAAAATCAAAATGAATATATCTCTCTCATATATATATATATATGAAAAGTGAATGCTTTATAATGATAATGTAATTCTAAATTCATATAATAAAATGTTGTATGATTTGTGAACCCTAACACATCATTGGTGCTCTCAAAATAGCATGTGCACACATTCCTATAGCATGTCCAAATGTGAGTACATTCTATGAACATGTGCAAGGAACAATAATTCTTAGAAATGTGCACACATTCCTACAATATATGGAAATGTGAGTACATTCCAAGAACATGTGCACATAACTACTAGGCCTATTTTTTTAATATGCTTCTAGCCTTATTATTTCCAAGAAATAGTAAAGATTAAGCAATGCATGTTTGAAGGATATTGAGGAAACATAAGGGACAATGAGAAAGGAAATTTTATTTAACAATTTGTTTTTCAAAAAATTTGAGGTAATGGAAAATAATCTTTTTTTATTATTAATTTCAAAAAATTTAAGAAAATGGGGAAAAACGAAGTTTCACATTTTCAAGATCTGATCAATCTCTAGCATTCCAAAGTCTTGGATGCTCAATGAGCATTATACCTTTTATATTATACAAAGATGGATGTGAGTCATGAGAAAGGTTTAGGCAGAAATAACCATTGCTTTGCTTAGGCATCTAAAGATTGAGTTCATCTCTTTTCTTTATGGGTTTCATATATTCCTTAATATTGTATGCATATTCCCGATTTTAAATGTCACCTAATGTAAGCATCATAGAGAATCATGTACTCCTTATCATTTTGAATCCCTTATAGAAATAATTTGTTAAGATCATTTTTTATCCTTGTTGATATGATATTTAGCGTGACGTTTGATATCCATATTTAATGTGTTCACATCCTTCCGCCACTATAATATCATTTCCTTCTTTATCTTTGTCTCAACTATTTTCTTTAAAAAAGAACAAAACATTTAGTCATGGGTTATAGGTGTTGTTGAGTCAAATTATAGGCTTATAATTTTTCAATCATAAATTGTCAACCTAGGGCAGGTAGGCTTATGAGATGCTGTGTAAAATATATGTACGCTTAATACTTCAAGTGTTTACTAATAAAACCAGTCAATTACTCATCAAACTAATGCCTCTTTTCTGAATCCACATTTTACAGCAAAGACTATGGAGTCGATCTGGACATCCCTCTACATCTCTTAGTCTTGCTGATGTGATCAAAAAATATAGGAGATCAAACTTACAGCAAGAAAGAAATCAACTTGACAATACAAATCAAACTTGATCAAATGAAATCCACACATTTAACATAAAAATAGAACCATTGAATCAATTGATAATCGTTGTCAGAAACTTCAGAAAGAGTACATTAGTTGAATGAAAGAATTATTACTGCATAACAAAAATTAAAATGCACAGACACACAACTAAGGGAGTTGTGAATGAAGGGGGCCCTCCCTCACTCACAACCCCTGCAATATTAAAGAGGCTTTCTCAGTAGAGTAGACATAATATAAAACATTGTATTAATCTGAAATATTACAGCCGAGTACGATGTGATTTGTGCTATCAAAAAATCCCAACCCAACCAACGCCTTACATCATAAAACACAGACAAATTTATACAAGTTCAAAAGCCCATATTTGGCTCGAATGAGGAAAATGCTAATCTGAGCTAGGATCTATCAATACAGGTAAAATATCATCAAAATTAGCTAAGATGAATTTTTGCTACAAGGCTGAAATTGCTACTCATGCAGCCAACAAGAAGAGGTCTCTGAATTTGGGTAGTTTCGAAGACGGATTTGGCATGGCCAATAGGAAAGTGATGATTTACGATGAATTCCACAAAAAAACCCATGTTCTCATTTGATTTGGTAGCGATTGGAACATAACTAACCGCTAATTCTGTTGTAGGAAATCAAAGCAGCGGCAAGAAATCCACTACAGGATTCTTGGAGCGTTTGCAGGAAATGCGACCACACAAGTTGTCTTCAAGAATTTCAAAGATGTTTTGGATCAAAGAAAATCTGCATAGGATTCTTAGATCAGTTGTCATGATAATTTCAATAAGGAAACAACTAGTTAAGGAATACTTAAGATTAAAGGTAAAAATGATACTTCTTTATGTTAATTTGCATACCCGAAGCCTATAGTACCCTTTTGGCCAAAACATAGCTGATATAATCTAAATAAGCATATTAGGGGTTAAGGAGTGGTCAAAATGGCAGAGATAAGGTCTAAGAAAGGTGTCAAAATTAGGTAAAATGGGGACTCAACATCGCCCCCATGCCTGTTGTCTTGCATGTCCCTTATGCAAGAAAAAATCTTGCATCCTCCAAAATAGGAAATTAGTCTCTGCCCTAGGTTACAACTACTGTAGCCAAATGATCCAGTTGGGTCCTACTGGACTCTGCCTGAACCTGACCCCTATAAATATCATTTTTCTTCTTCAGATGGTCAATCTGAGCCTGCTTCTTTTTCATAATTTGGGTAGACTTCTAGTTCCATTCCTCATGCTCTTTTTGCATGCAAAGGTTGTTCTATTTTAGAGCTTCGTTCTCCTTTCTCAAGGCCCATTATGAAACCATGAGCTCAGTGATAATATCCTCTAACTCTTGTAGAGACCTCTTCTTTTGGGGAGTTACTTCCGCCTCATGATGTCCTTGGGAAGATTGAGGCACACTAAGGTCCTCCTGTTCGTTTTCTGTTTCATTCCCGCTTTCCTGCAGCAAGGTATCCTAGAAGGACATTGTTTCTTTGTCAATGAATGCAGTTGTCTCCACCTTCTCCTTCCCTTTGGTCGAGTCGTGGAGTTTTCCTTTCATTTTATCAACTTTCTTGGGCAATACCCCCCCTTTCTATGTTTCCTTTATAACCAGCTTGGCAGCTTGGCTCCTTGTGAGTCTCTTAGAGGGCGTAGAAGTGCCCTTCAACTTGGTTTTTTTACTTGTAGTCTCCCCAGTCACCACCACTTCTTCATCTTCTTCATTCTCCTTTGTCTTTGGTCCACGAATCTATGGCTTTTTCCTTGGCTTTTCTACTGGCTTTCTTCGTGAGGCTCTGAAGGATCAGATTTTTCATCCTCCACGAAATAATTCTTGGCTAGAAAATCCTCCCAAGTCTTTTTCTTCTTCTGCAGAACCTCCATTAAGATGATCGTTACAATCCTATTGTGATAGAGGTTTTCATCAAAGTGGGTTTCCATTTCCTTAGCAGTCATAGAAATTTTCGTTAGGGACTTCTTCAAATAATAAGGAAAATTCAAAGGCTTGTCTTGAAAATGTCTGAGAAGCTGAATGTGAAATAAAAACACGAGCCCAAAGCAACCTTCGCATGTTATATACTTTTGAAGGAAAAATAACAGGTGTTGATACTTACTTCTCAGGAATTCCCGTGGAATCCCTTTTCTCCAGTCAGGGTTTGAATGATCCTTCTTGAGAAAGGATGTGCACATTCCCTTATTAAAGTGTTGGTTATTATACCAACTTTCCCCATTCTGTGATATCTCGCACGCCTGAGCCACCAGATCCTTTTGTTAATCGAAACTAAACGTTCTCGACCTGTACCTTATCACCGTTTAGATTCAGTTCGAACGATTTCGTGACTTCTGAATTGTAGCCACTAAATTTTTGAAACAATGACAACCACCCTACTTTCTCCAGTCTCACGTTGCTGCAAGGATCATCTTCCAATAGCGCAGGGCCTTACGGTTCAAACTAAACATGGGCACAAAGTCTTGACATGGTGAAATAAAAATGGGAGAGATAGAATGAATGAGGCTCACATAAATGTGGTTTTTTAAAACATCCAATCGATCATTCGACAAGGAGAGGTTTAAATTGGAAATATCAGAGAGCACGCTGATTTCAAAGTAGGTCATGATCATTATTATCATCGTCATACGATGTGCGGAATGGATACCAGAATTACATCTGCAGGTCATGTCAGAATCATGATGATCGGGCTTGGAGCTTCATTTATGATGCGACGATTTACGATGATGTTTTGTGGCAAGGGTTACCATAGCTTAAACTATACAAATTTTCAAAATTTAAGCATCATTACCTCTTACCTCAAGTGTCTTATCACTGGTTGTACCTTACCAAACTTACCTCCCAATGGTCCAGTCCTCCGATGATGTTTTCTTGTTTCCTGGAATGATAACCCACTCAAAAATTACATCAAATGTATGATCACAAATTTCATTACCTCGAGCAAGAATAAAAATGTCAGTACTTTATCAAATAATTTAAACTAAATCTATATCTATGTTTTTTTTTCTTCAGGAAACCAAAGCATTGTTGTAGGAAATTAAGTTGTGACCATTGAACATTTGGCAAGAAATTCTTCTACAGGAAAAATTGTTTCTCCCCATTTATGTACAGTTCATTGCACATGAATGAAGGTGCTGATGTCGAATGTGCAATGATCTCATTGGATTACCAACCATTGAGGCCAATTGTTAACCAATGCGAGGCCCATCATGGTTAATGAGAGTGAGGACCAAGGTACCCTAATGCATCTTATCAGGTGTGAGTTTATGAGCTAATGTCGAACCCCCTATAGGATCCAGCAGTCAAGGAGCCATAATGATTACCCATTGTTGCTGGTGAGATAACATGTCATTAGGGCATATAGGCTTCAAGGCATCATAAGGCTTTGATCTTGCACCTAGATAATTTGTTGATATCGATGGGCCAAGATTGTCAGAAGTAGGGCCTTAAGTAATCCCACATCAGTCCAACGTGAGAAATCCACAGATTAACTACAAAACATAATTTATTGAGAGGATCCAAAAGGATATACTTACCTATGTTTTTAACGAGCCCAGTGACAATCCATGCTTGCCATATTTCAATTTTACAAAGTCTGAAATACTGAAAAATAAGACTCCAAGGGGGGGTTCCTTTTCCATAACTAGTCCATTGGGCCCCGAAAATGGAATAAACCTATACCCAATAGACATTCCTCTCATGGTTTACTGAGCACGAGGAGGAAAAAAGTGAGCTCATTGTATCAACATGAAAATCAGGAAGAGGTAGTGCAAGGAATGACTCCTCTCACCAACCATCTCCATCTCCTTCTTCACAATTTCTTCCACAAATTACTCCTTAGATTGGGGTTTTTTTTATATCTTGAGTCTGTGTCCATTCACCAAGAAGGTATCATTCCCATCATCAATATTTTTAACTGGAATAGATCCATTATGAAAACAATTCTCAATTTCATAAGGGCCTAGATAATGTGTGTTAAATTTCCCTTTAAAGTTCTTAAATTTTGAATCATACAACAATGCCCAGCCTCCCTCTTTGACTTGCTTCTTTTTAATGTATCTATTGTTCCATTTAGCTCGTTGTTTTTGGATCAAGTTATTATGTTGAAAAGCATCCTACCTAATCTCATCCAACTCATTAAGCTGCACAATTCTCTATTGTTGAGCTTCATCAAGGTCTATACCCAAATATACTTCCATCTTGAAAGTTCTAATCTGAAATTCAGTGGGCAATAAAACTTGCTTTCCATACACCAATTCATATGGAGAGAAGCTGGTGGTATTCCTCCATGTGATCCTATAAGCCCACAATGCCTCTGGAAGTCAATTAGACTAGTCCTTCTTATGTAATTGCATTGTCTTGGTAAGGATTCTCTCCAACACTTTATTTGTCAATTCCACCTGCCCATTGGCATGTGGATGGTAAGGGGTGGACTTTCGATGAGTAATCTAATATTTTTTCACAATTCCCTGCATAATCTTGGACAGAAACTGAGCACCTTGATCAGTAACTATCTCCCTAGGTACTCCAAATATTACAAAAGTATCAGAGAAAATAAAATCTACCATTTTTTTCTTTGTTGATCTAGGTAGTGCTCTTACCTCCAGCCACTTTGCAACATAATCAGTACAAACCAAAATATACTTATTACCTTTGGACATAGGATTGATGGGACCTACAAAATCAAGAGCCCACCTCTCGAAGGGTTCTATGAGAACCTGTGGCTGCAAAGGCATCTTATCTGATTATACTATCCACCCCATTCTCTGGCAGCTATCAAACTTCCAAACATACTCCTTTTCATATTTAAAAAGACTTGCCTAGTAGTAACCTAAGCGGAGGATCTTATAGGTTGTCCGCTTGTCTGCAGAGTGTCCTCCACAAGTTTCATCATGATAGTCTCTCAATATGTCATAGATCTAATCCTCCCTGACAAACCTGCGAATAATCAAATCAGGTCCAATGAAAAAGAGATCTCCCCTAATCCAAGAGTAATCAACACTTTTCCTAATAATCTTCTTTTGCTGATTAGATGAAAAGTAGGGTGGTAACTTTTCTGTAGCAAGGTAGTTGGTCATATCTGCAAACTAAGGTGTTTTGACCAAAATAACAAACAAATTTTCATCAGGAAAGCCATCATTAATAGTAACATCCTCACCTACATGGTTGAGCCTAGATAATAAATTAGCTACCTGATTTTCTTTTCCTGGTATATCCAATACTGTGATGTCAAATTCCTGCATCGGCAAAAGCCACCTAGTGACCCTGCCATTAGTGTCTGGTTTATTCATGAGATATCGGATGGTAGAATGATCAGTGTGTATAAAAACTTCATAACTTGTGGTGTAGTGCCTAAACTTGTTAATAACATAAATTACAGCAAGGATTTTTTTTCCAGTGACCATGTAATTCAATTCTACAAGAGTTAAATTTTTACTAGCAAAATAAATAGCATGGGTTACCGGATCCTCCTTTTGGACCAATACTGATCCTATGGATGAACCAGAGGCATTAGTGGAAATGTGAAAGGGAAATTTCCAATCTGTGCCTCTTAAGATAGATGTTGAAGAAGAATTTTCCTTGAGTATATCAAATGTAGGTTGACACTCATCATTCCAATGAAATTCAGATTCCTTAGTCAATAATTTGAACAATGGAGAGGCTACCTTTGTAAAATTTTCTACAAACCCTCTGTTGTAGCGTGCATGTCCAATAGAACTTTGAACTCCCTTTTAACTGATTGGTGGGGAAAGTTTTACAATAACTTCAATATTTGTCGGATCAAATTTAATTCCTACAACAGAAACATGATGACCCAAAACAATACCTTCAGTCATAATCATAAAAAAAATTTCATTACTTAATGAAATATTAGTTTCTCTACATCTCTGCAAAAAATTTTCAAGATTATGTAAAGCCTCTTCAAAAGTATCACCCATGACTGTAAAATCATCCATATAAACCTCCACACAATCATGCAAAATTTCATAGAAAATAACAAGGACCACCTGCTAGAATGTGGTTGGTTCATTGCATAGAACAAATGGTAATACCTTATATGCATAGGTACCCCAAGGACATGTGAATTTTGTCTTCTCCTGGTCCTCTAGAGCTATCCTAATTTGATTGTATCCACTGAAACCATCTAGGAAGGAAAAATACCTTTTCCCTGCTAAAGTGTCTAGCACTTGGTCTATAAAAGGCAAAGGGAAATGGTCTTTTAATATATCTTTGTTTAGCTCCCTCTAATCTACGCACACCCTCCATTTACCATTGTTTTTGGGGACAATAACCAGTGGAGATACCCACTAGATATTTGAGATAGGATAGATGGGCCCTACATTTAACAATTTCTACAATTCATCTTTTACAATTTCCCTTAAGGCGGGATTCATCCTTATCTGTGGTTGTCTCACAAGTTTAGCATTTTCTTCTATATAAATATGATGAATGCATATATCTAGGTGAATGCCCCTCATGTCTATATATTCCCATGCAAATTTATCCGAAAATTTTTCAATGTTTGAATTAATTGTTTTTCTTGTTCAACAACTAAGGTAGAATTAATGTTTAAATATTTTCCAAGAAAATTTTCAGCTACCTTACTCCCCCAATCAGTCATGGAATATGCAAGAAATTTAGATAACATGGTTGAATGTAGTTCAGTTGTTGTACTATGCTCATAAAAATTTTGCAGATTAGTAATGATGTCTAAATTATGACTAGGCTGCCCTTCTAAATGCCGCAGAAAATCAGGATTATAAATACAGCAATTTATCAAATTTTCTTCTGGATTTTCCTTAAGGCTCATGGCTTGGGAAATTGTTAAAATTGGCTGGGTACATTATGAATCATGCTCTTCCTCTTCAACCCAATGTGTATTTTCTGATCTCAAGAGGGGTTTAACAAGGGGATACAAATTAATATGCTTTGTTTCAACTCCATGAGTGATGTTCATGTTTCCATACCGACACCCTATGTAGGCATCTGTCGTGGCTAACCATGGCCTCCCCAAGATCAAAGGATTCCCTCCCAAGTTATTCTTAGGTTGAAGAACATAAAATTCTGCAGGATACTCCCAAGAATCTAATGAGATGACAATGTCTTCTAATACCCCCTTCGACTTTACCTTAGACCTATCTGCTAATTCTAACATGGTAAGAGTAGGTAATAAGTCTAAGGATCCTATATGAGATAAAGTCTCCATGATCATTACATTAATGGCTGCACCTAAATCAATTAAAGTGATATTTATGGGATACCCATTGATAAAGGCGGTGATAGGGATTCTGGGCTCTGCATTTTTTTCTGTAACAAAGTTGGTGGACATTAAACTTGAAAGCTTTCCACGTACTTGAATTTTGGAGGGTTATATTTTCTATCTTACTGGTTTCTTTGTACATAGATCACTCACTGTTTTGTCATAAATTGGGATATCCTTAATTTCTTGCAATAACGGGATTTTAATGCACACATTTCTTAGTTCAAACACAAGATCAAACTTGGGTTGCTTTAATTTCATTTCCAACCTATCTGGAAAAGGCAGTTTGACCTTATGAGATGAGGAAGGTTCTTATGGCCTTGAATTAGGTTGTTATGTTGGTTCAGGTGTGGTTTGAACTTCAGGCATTCCCAATGTATATTCCTCTGTGATATCTTCAATTATTTTGGGATGAGTCATCACTTTTACCAATCTAAGTTTAGTTTCCTACAGCGACACAGGAAATTCATGTAACACAGGAAGAGAAATTTCCTGCAGTGCTTGTGGTGCAATACACTAGGTGGGAAACGTGGGATAAGTGACCAGTCCAATATTGTGAGAATATTGGATGGTTTTATTGTTGGGGTTGGACACTGGCTGATCGAGGAGTTGTGTGGGATGAGGTTGATTTGGTGGGGCATGCAACTGAACCTGTTGTTGTGGTTGTACCATTTGTTGCGGTGTGGGTTGTGGAGGATAAAATTTTTGAGCTGGAAAATTCTGTGCAACAGGGTGAGAAAATTTCCCCTGCCAAGGTTGTTGAGAAGACCAGGGATGCCACGACATTGGAATATTCCACATGTGATTTTGAGCATAAGGAAATTGAAAATGTGACTGTGAGATACCTGTCGGACGTGGCTTCCATGGTCTTTGAGGTGACATTGCATAAAGTGTGTTGACAACTCCCTGTTTTGCTATATATGCTACTTTATTTTCAAGAAGAGAAGGGCATTGATTAGTGGAATACTCAGCTTCACAAATCTGGAATACCTGTATGCTATCGGCAGGGCATTCCCTTAGAGCATGTTTCTTCCTTCATTTGGAGTAGAACAAATCCATGGCTTTGTCCAATTCCTCCTACTTCTTCTTAACCTACAAAACATCCAATTGTGAAGATAAAGTGTTAAGAATATCAGTTTTGAAATTTTCAAATAAATTACCCATTTCAACTCTAGTTACTCCAGTTCTAGCAATAGATTTGACACTTCTAGAAGAATTGTCTCTTGGACCACCTCCAAACTTGGAATTTCCACTTGAATACCTCCTACACACCTCACACACATCATCATAGCTCAACTTTGATACATCACCTGTTGCCATTAAGTATAAAATCTCTAGAAATTTCGGTTTGATTTCCCTAAGAAAATTTGTCCTTTTTTGTTTCTTTGCTTAGAGAATACATCTTGGATCTCTATAGATTATATTAAAATCTTTCCACCAGGTCCTCCAGACTCTCCCCTTCCTTCTGAGTCATGCCAAAAATATCTTCAACGAGGTCTCTAGATTTTCAATAATCTTGGCATTTCTTCAGGAATATAGATTCTTCATTTCATCCCAAGTTGAAATGGAGTTTGGACCCAAACCCATAAACCACTTGAGAGTTGCACCCTTTAGTGTAGTTGGAAACAATTTCAGCTTTTGAGCATTGGAAGAGTAGTCATAGCTCTTGAATACCACATCAAACTCAAACAAGAAGGCATCACAATCTTCACTAGAGGCCCCATGAAAACTAGCAAGGCTGAGGGAGGAATTTTTTTCATCTGAGTAGCTCCACCAGTATCCCTGATAGGGAATTCAAAGGTAACCAGATCCTCTTCTTTCTCATTGTAGATCAAATCTGTGTTACTAGTACCCTCTTCATAAACCATATCTAACCAAGAGGGAGTAGGACCTCTGTAAAATATAGATCCCTCAAAATAAATGGTTTGGAATTATGATTCTTAAATAGGATTAATTAAGAAATCCTCTTTAGGCTGACCACTGAGCAACAGTGTTGACTTCCTTGGGAGGGGAGGTTCTAAATGGGCAGCAATAGAGGATTTCCCAACAACCAAACTCTCTTCAGGACTACAGAACTCGTGTTCATATTCTCCTACTTTTGTTGCCTTTTTTCTTGCAGACCTCCTTGTTCTGGCCAGTTTATTAGTAAATGAAGTGGTGCTCACACCACCATGAAAAATAATTGAAAATATTGGACCCTATTCATCTATTATACAAAAAAATTAAAAAATTTCACTTACCACATAAGCAGGAAATGGCTTTGGAAAAATTATGATCTCTGCAGGTGCGTAGACCTTACCCCACATCTTACCACTTCAACTCTCCCAATCCTGCAAAAATTTTAAATAGAAAAAAAAAACATAAAAACACTTTCAGTATCATCCCTTAGCACCTCCCTGGAAAAAACGCCAAAATGTTCAGTCAAATTATAGTCTTATAATTTATCAATCATAAATTGTCAACCCAGGGCAGGTAGGCTTATGAGATGGTGTGTAAAATATATGCAGGCTTAATACTTCAAGTGTTTACTAATCAAACCAGTCAATCACTCATCAAACTAATGCCTCTTTTCTGAATCCATATTTTGCAACAAAGGCTATGGACTGAATCTGGACATCCCTCTACAAGTCTTAGTCTTGCCGATGTGATCAGAAAATATAGGAGATCAAACTTACAGCAAGAAAGGAATCAACTTGAGAACAAAAATCAAACTTGATCAAATGAAATCCACACATTTAACATAAAAAATAAAATCATTTAATGAATTGATAATTGCTGCTAAAAAATTCAGAAAAAGTACATTAGCTGAATGAAATAATTATGACTGCATAATAGAAATTAAAATGCACACACACACACAACTAAGGGAGTTGTGAATGAAGGGGGCCCTCCCTCACTCACAACTCCTGCAAGATTAAAGAGGCTTGCTCAGTAGAGTAGACATAAAATGAAATATTTTCTTAGTCTGAAATATTACAACTAAGTATAATCTGATATGTGCTATCAGCAAATCCGAAACCAACCAACTCCTTACACCATAAACCAAAATCAAATTTATAAAAGTTTGAAAGCCCATATTTGGCTTGAATGAGGAAATGCTAATCTGAGCTAGGATCTATCAATACAGGTACAATATCATCAAAATTAGCTAACCTAGTTCTAATCCATGACTGAAAGAATGGATTAGACAATTTTTGTTACAAGGATGAAGCTGCTCATCATGCGGCCAACAAGAAGACGTCTGCGAATCTAGGTAGTTTCAAAGGTGGATTTTGCATGGCCAATAGGACGGTGTCCATGTATGATGAATTCCCCACAAAATCCATGTTCTCGTTTGATTTGGTAATGAGTGGAACTTAGCTAACCACTAATTATGTTGCAAGAAATTGGAGCCGCTACAGGGAATCCGCTACATGATTCCTGGAGTGTCTACAAGAAATGTGGCCGCATGAGCTATCTTTAGGAATTTCAGGGCTGTTTCATATCAAATCAAATCTGCATAGGATTCCTAGATCAGTTGTCATGATAATTTCAATAAGGAAAAAAATAGTTAAGGAATACTTAAGATAAAAGGCAAAAATGATACTTTTTATGTTAATTTGCATACCTCAAGCCTATAGTACCCTTTTGGAAAAAACCTATCTGATATAACCAAAAAAATCATATTAGGAGTTAAGGAGATGTCAAAATGGGAGATATAAGGTCTAAGAAAGGTGTCAAAATTAGGAAAAATGGGGACTCAATGGGTGTAAACTATAATTTAATTATATAATTATTAGCAATATTTAATACAAATGTGTGGTGCAATCCTCATTTTAAAGAGAAAATAATAGATATTGATTGAACGCGAGGAATTCAAGTCATATTCTCTCTCTATAAAGGAATCTAACTCATTAAAAAATGTAATATTCCATTGTTATTTGAGAATATTCTTTGACCTTGCAAGAAATTAGTATGTATTTCATGGCATTCAAATTATAAAAATATACACTCGAGTAAAGAAAGCATAATCAATACATAAATATCTCAATAATCTAGTATTCATGTATAGGATTGGTCAAACTGATAATGAATACAATGAATAATTTTTCTTTTTTTCCACACAAAAGTATGTTGATGATCTGTTTTTGGACATAAGAGCTATTAAGTTGAGTGGTGACTTGTTTTTTGTTGATTAATTTTATGCATGAGCCTACACAAAATGAACTTTATCAATATCATAAAACAAATTATTTGGATTAAAACAACATGAAATGTAACATTCTCTTCATTCAACTTCTTGCATAATCAATTACTTACTATGTTCTTTCTTCTTTTCCTATTTTTATGTAGCTTTATCTACCATGACTCTTTCACTTCCCTATTCTTCTTTCTAGAAACATTTACACCAATGTGATGGTTATTTAATTGTAAAATATTTCATAATTCTTCTTACTCGATTTCCCTCTACCTTAATGCAAGCCTAATAGTAATGATATGTATCCTTTACACCCATAATGCTTGGAGAAACACTTTTATAGCTTTTGTGGAATTCTTATATAAGTTATGGAGAAGGTAACATAATTCATGTTCATATAAGATTTATGCAATAGTGATTATGTTGAAAATCCACTATGCCATGCATTTTTTCTTGAAAGATAAAACGTGTTGGGATATTTAATTGTCACTAGTAAACCTTGTACTTTGTCAATATAGATAATAAAAATGCGAGATGTAGGTACAGTTTGTGTTGGACATGAGATATATTATAAACTATCCTACTTATTAATCAATAACGATAAACATTCTACAATATAAATAAATAAAGGAATCCTAATTTACTACCAAAAATGATACTAAAAAAATCATTTTGAATCTTATGCATATGATCATGAACAAATAAGTATTTTTTTCTTGAAATATAAATAGGCATTTCTAAACGCACTTTGATTATAAATGCAACTATTTACTAGTCCTTTCCTAAAATACCGTTGCTAAAGCTAGGATTCAATATTACACTCTATGAGAAGTGTTGGAATTTTTGTTATTGTTAGTAAAGGAACATTGAAAGTAGCCAGGTATGCCTATTATTCTTGATATGTTAATCAGAGATGAAGATGATGGAAAAATAATAATAAAAGAGTATAAACAAGGTATACTTGTTATATATAGGTATAATTTCATGTTTGTGTTGATTGCTTGATATGTTATGCTTGGAATTTGTGATATGTTGAAAGATATGTTCTTGAACTAGCATATTGCAAAGAGTAGAGATATGGCATTGGAGAGTGAACGCTTGGAAAATTTTATGATATAAATGCTTGCATATGTGATGTTGATTTGTATATTGTGGTGTAAAGTTGATTATGCATTGTAGGTGTTGTTGATGAAGGATTTGAGTTATGTTGAGTTGGTTATGCTTGCGACGCTTGATAGAAGTGTGAAGAGGTATGAGCGGCAAGGTAGAACCGAGGTATGGGATAGTTGGATGGATATGGATGGATATGTTGATGACTTGGTGAAATATTGTGAGGAAAATGTATAAGGAAAATACAAATTCAAAGGCAAAGAAAAGGCATGAAGGATCTATGATGCTATGTTTTTTGTTATTTTGCGAAGGTTGCTAAGATTGCAGAAAGGCTAAGGTTGTTTGGATATACATACGTTGAACTTATTGCATATACATATGTTGTGATGTTGTATTATTGTTGACCACTATTGTGATGATGTTGATGTTTTTTATGGCTTTATGCATTATACTTGTTGAATGATTTTGTGATAAATTTTTCAAAGATTAGTGTTACAAAGATTCCAAGGAAAACCATGTGATGCAAGGAAAAATCAAAGGCAATGTATGTGAAGTTGCAAAGGCAAGGTGATGCAAGGAAAGGACAAAGGAAAATTATTTGGTCTTGTAAAGGAAAAGTATGTTTTATAGGTTATGTTGAAGGTACTAATGTTGATTAAGTATTGTTGACCAAAGGTGAAGGAGTTGATCTTGTTATACTTGTGATGTTGTGATGAGAGGAAGTTTTGGCATCCATGAGACTTGACAATGACGAAAAAGGAAAGTCTTAGAATGTGAAGGAAAAACATAGGAAGAATTTTGTGATGCAAAGTGAAGATCGAAAAAGATATTTTGTATAATAGAAGTGCCTTCCAATAAACATGTCATATATGTGTTGATAACAGAACAGGCTTAGATGTGTTGCAAGTCATTATGGATTTAACTCATTTTTCTCTCTCAAAAATGATGTTATAATTTTGTTCATTCATGCTTTACATTACCCTAGATAGTAGCACAAATTAAGCTTAGCCAGCCTACCTTACTGTGGTTTTTCTTAATCATCTGAACCTTATATCATTGTTGAAAATGTTCAATACTACCAACATACACGAGATATATTTGATATGAGGTCCCAATTAGACATCAAATGAATTGATGTAGGAGTTCCATCTGGAGACTGGAATATGCCCTGACTTTCATTTACTTAAATAGATGCCTTTTATTTAGTTTGTAGCATTAGATAGAAGTGCAAATGTGCTTTTGAATGAGAAAGTGAGTATACCTTGTGAATGTTCGATTGTATATGTATCAAGGTTCTCTTACTCCAATGGGGGGAATAAAGTGAGCCTATAGCAGAGAAGTAATAATACTACCCTAATGGAGACACACATGAATGAGAAATACTGATCTAACATCAAGAGAAATAGTTCACATAGATTTGATGGCTTTCATAAACATTACAACACATTTCCAATAAGTTAAGCACCAAAGTTTCTGAAACAGTTGAATTACTCAAGTACAAGTGAAATAAAACATGGATCATAAACATCCAAAGAATATTGTTAGAGACACACATAATGCATGTGTGAAAATGAGATGGCCTAGAAGGCTTTGAGTATCAAGAAAAATTTCATAGAGACATAAATACAATGAACATCACTAGCTCAAATAGTGGAGGGTTAGAACCACTACTAGCTCCCCAAAAGTAGTAACTTGGTCGCTCTAATGCCTTATGGGAGAAGAAAAGGTTAAAATTACTTTACATGAGAAATGAGGATTCTTTTATATCTTGAGGCATGACCTTTCTAATCCCCATGACTCTTGGCTTTCCAACTCCTAATAAAATCTGGACTTCTACAACCTTTGGACTTCCAAATTCCCTTTACAATTACATATGACTCTTGGTATTACATGTCTTTTGGACTTCCATGACTTTTTTGTCCATACATGGCTCCTTGACTTCCACTTATTTGTATTTACAATGATTACATCATTATAGCATAATTTCGACATCATAATGTGATGAAGACATGACATGTCACTATCCTTCATGATTGGGACTAATAGTGACTGATGACATGCAATTTCTTCAATAGTTACATGGATGACACCCATGTCTTCATTCTTCATATGGCTTACAATCATTGATATCTTCACCCTCCAAAGGGTATTTTATCTAATGGAGTCTTCAGGGTGCTTTGATCATCAAGATCACAATGTGTTCTTTGTTCTTCAATTCTTAATTTTTTTTCCTTCTTTTCCTGATATTCCTCATGAATTATTGCCATGTTGTTCCTGGAATAATTTTATATGAAATAACTCAAAAAAATAAACTATGAGCTTGAAACTATCCTATTATAACATTTTTTATTCATATTTTTTTGCATGCCTTATCAATGCACCTGAAAGGAATAAGGAAATATTTCAGGAGTAAGGGTGCAGATCAATAGGATTCAAGGCTAAATGGAAGAGGCTTTAGGGTTTTAGAATGTGCTCATATGCTCAAGAGGAAGAGGAAATCAAGGAAGGGAACATGACACAAGTCCAAATGATGAAGGATAAGGCTTCAAGATTCCCAATATTTTGTGCACTTAAGGGAGAGAAGTAGGGTGCATGGTGCACTCTTAAATGCTGAAGGATGGAGGATTCAAGCCTACATGGTGCGCTCATGCACTCAAGAGGCCCAAGAGGGCGCATAAAGAAAGTATAAAGGTTGAAGTATGAATCTTCATGCCTTAAGAGTGTGCTCATGTGCTCAAAGGGTCTAGCAGGCACATGGAAAAGAATCGAAGGCTGGCAAGTCGACCTTAAGGCCTTCAAGGTGCACTCAAGAGGGAACATTACTTCAAGTTAAATAAGTGCGTGAAAAGGAAGAATTGGTTTCTCAAATGGAACTGTCAAGAACAAGGAAGGGAAAAGGGCTTAAGGACCGCAATTTTCACTCTTGGATGGTGCATGACACCCTTATGAAAAATTAAGGATTCGCAATAAAGGCTTAAGAGTGTGCTCATGCACTTCTTTCCTCAATGGGTTCACTTTGCAACCAAAATTTGTTTAAGTGTGTGAGGTAGGGAAATAGGAGTACATGATGATTTCAAACATAAAACCATGTGTGACATGTACCAACTCATCCAAAAAATGTATACAATCTTGAAAAAGGATAAGTATACATCAAAATGCCACTTTACATGGATTTCCCAAGTACAACAGCTAAAGAGTGTTGTAATATTCCTAATTAGCCATCAACTAATTATAATATTAGAGTTCTTACTTTTCTTTATTAATTAAGTAAATAAGAGGGTCGAGGGACCCGTAAACCCAATAAAGGAGTAAAATCCACTTCTATAGTGTGAATGTGAGTTAATTGAGTAGTGGAGTAGCATTATGGAGTAGTGGAGCAACATAATAATGAAGAAAGAGTGGAGGTCATAGAGAAATATTAAGGAAGATGATGGAGATAGTGGAGGAATAAATGAAAGATGATGGAGATAGTGGAGGATAAATTGCAGAGATGATGGAGATAGTGGAGGAATAAATGCAAGATGATGGAGATAGTGGAGGAGTAATTGCATAGAGGATGGAGAGAGTGGAGGACAACACATTCTTTATGGAGGCTACTGGCCACATGTGCAGCACAATTATGAGGTGGGCCAAGGCTAGGGAAGGCTCACAACCATAAAAGGAAGATGAAGGCAGCTAAGGAAGGGGAGTTTGAATTGTATTATTCTTTGGTCTTTATGACATACTGCATGCTTCAGTTGTTTAGCTAAGTCTGTTGTGATGTTTAGCACACAAGTGTCTCTGAGCAAAGATCCCATCCTTATCCACGGGGGACTTCAAGTGCCTACTCTATAAAGGTTTCTTTGAGCATCCATTCATCATCTGGAAATAGTGCCACATTCAACCCCTCTCTTTAGCACTTCCAGCTACAGGAATTACGCATTCCTGCACTAGGGTTTTAGAGGTGGAAGGTATTTCTTAGTATTTCAGTTAGGAAACCTGTGGAGGGATCATCCCTTCACCTTGTGCATCCATTGCAGTCTTTTGAGAGCAACATTGTTACATCCAACATCAGTCTGTCATTCTACTCCTCTATGCAGCAGCAATTCCTATAGGAATTATGCATTTCAGCGATGTATTTTGAGAGGAGGAAGGAAGTTCCAAGCATCTCATCTTGGAATCCTATGAGGGATCAACCCCTCACTTGGTGAAATCATTTCCATCAGTTGTGAGCATAATTACATCATCTAGCAGCAGGATACAACATCATCCCTCTTGACAGTGCATTCACTTCCAACAATTGTGTAGTTCAGCAGCTGCAACTTGAGAGGAGGAGCTAGAACTCAAGATTTCAGCTTGGGAATCAGGATAAGGGGCCAACCCTTCATGCATTGAGTTGATTGGATGCTACTGCAGTAGTTAGATCATAATTTCAGCCCCATCTCAACAGTTACCTAGGAGGAGTGTGTAATTCAGCCGGTAGGGGTGCAGTTTGCAACCCAAAAAGTGTCGAAATTCCAAACTCAAAATATCGCAAAACCATTTCGGGGTTTTTTTGGGGTTTTTGAGTAGAATCCATGGTTAAAATCCTGGATATTTATAAGCACTCTAGAAGCCTCTTTCACATGGTTCTTCTTCCTAGCCGCAGAAGCAGTAGTAACAACAACAACATTTCCAATGCTAGGATTTAGAGTTGTTCCAACCATCTTTGGTTGGCTTGAGTGAATTCTTTTTGGATCACTTTTTATATTCATTTGATGTGATTATAATGATATGGCTCAACTATTTTTGCTCATATTTATGATGTCTTTATGTATTCCAGCATTTTCCAGTTTTATATGTTTTATTCTTATTTGAAATTATGCATATATTCTATATTTCTGTCTTTCCCATTTTGGGATATTATAGTGGTATGAGAGCATGACATTTGGCTCAGCTTGTGGGAATTTCATGAGATCAGAAGAATAAGAAGAAGAAGAAGTCTAAAATGGTGGGAGGGATTAGTTTTTCCAAACTATGCAGGATCTCACCATGGAGATCAAAGAAATGAGAGTAGAGAGGAAAAGGGAAACCTCAAGAGGGTTTCAGAATGGAGAGAGTTTGAGTTCTTCATATCAATGGTGTAAGCAACCAACAGTGCAACTAGTTTCACATCGCCCCACTATGCCCACTTTTCTTACAGAAGGAAATGAAGGACATGGAGATGGAGGATATTTGGAGCATGAGACTTTTAGTGATTATATTGCAGAGTATCGATCTCAATCTAGAGGTTTCAAAGCTAATCTAACTTTCCAACATTTTTTCCAGATCAAAGAGAATCGGAGACCTCACAGCAACAATAGAATAAGAGGGCACATGCATAATAGATTATTTCTGCCTACATTCGATGGGTCATCCAAAATCATGGAAAAATCTTGGATGAAGAAGTAGATACATTCTTCCAGGTACATCAAGTAGCGGAAGCGAAGGCTCTTCAGATTTCAGTGCTACACCTTGAGAGTGAAGCAAATGAGTGGTGGTTCGGCATATTGGATCATCCAAGAGTGACTATGTATGTAGATTTCACTCAAATATTGGTAGAGAGGTTTGATAGAAGAAACATAGAGGCACATTCCAATGAGACATTCTCCGACAATGAAGAGGAAGTGTATGAGGAGCAAAAGGGATATTTCAGAGCTGATACACTGGGAGGACATTAGCTACCACCACACCCACCAGCAAAAATATCACTTGCACAGATTCGAGGATCCCTTGTATTTTGGCACAATGTTCCCAAGGCTTCGACATTAAGAGTCCAATGTACCATTCAGGAGGTGCATGAGGAGGAGGAAGCAGATACCAGTGTTGGTGTATCAAGAGCAGATCAACCATCACCACCAATAGCAGTAGGTGAAGCATTTGCACCAGTTGGAGGAACTCTTGTATCTTTGAAAGATTTTTTCAAGCTTCAGCTAATCCAAGGTATGCATACATTCCCACACCAGATTTTTTCAGCACATCATATTGAGATTTGTGGGGACATGCCATTAGGGAAATTGCATGACCATTGGTTGGAGCACATTATTGATGTGGAGTAGAGGACTATCACTATGCAGAGGACCCTTGACTGGTACAAGGAAAAGAGGTATAGCTATCCTGGGTTGAAATTGTTGAGCTACACACATCTCGAATCTACTTGCACAGATTTGAGGATCCCTTTTATTTTGGCACAATGTTCCCAAGGCTTCGACATTAAGAGTCCAATGTACCATTCAGGAGGTGCATGAGGAGGAGGAAGCGGATACCAGTGTTGGTCTATCAGGATCAGATCAACCATCACCACCACTAGCAGTAGGTGAAGCATTTGCACCAGTTGGAGGAACTCTTGTATCTTTGAAGGATTTTTTTAAGCTTCAGCTGATCCAAGGTATGCATACATTCCCACCCCAAATTGTTTCAGCACATCATATTGAGATTTGTGGGGACATGCCATCAAGGAAATTGCATGACCATTGGTTGGAGCACATTATTGATGTGGAGCAGAGGACTATCACTATGCAGAGGACCCTTGACTGGTACAAGGAAAAGAGGTATAGCTATCCTGGGTTGAAATTGTTGAGCTACACACATCTCTTTGTGTTGGATTTTGGAGCTTCAAAGGAGGGGATAAGTACAGTACTAATGGAGGGAAGCTATTTCATAGCTTTTGAGAACCGGAGGCTACTATCACGTGAGATGTCATATTCTATTTACAACAAGGAGATGTTGGCCATTATGCACACATTGGCCAAATTCCAGTAGTATTTGGTAGAAAGTAGATTTCAGGTGAAGACCAACCACCATAGACTTTGGTATCTTTTTGAGGAGGAGGAGAAACTATAGAAGAGGCAGCAACGGTGGATCGGTACAATGCAAGACTATGAGTTCAGAATTGTGTATGGAGAGGGCCATGTGACAGCAAATGCATTATCTTGGAGATCAACAGTGTTGTCTTTGAGGGGCAGTGATGCATATTGAAGGGCCCAGTTGTTAGTTGAACATTCCGATGACTGCTTCCCTTGCGAAGTGTTTGATGGGTAGATGGTAGAAATCATATGATGGATAACATATTATATTATCAGGATAGAGTCTCTTTGATAGACACCTCATACCTCAAAGAGAATAATTTTCATGCAGCACATCACTCACCATTGTCGGGACCTCATAGGTCCAATCACGCCATCGGAGAGAGGCTCTCATGGAAAGACCTTAAGGAGGATGTAATCCAACCTATCATGGGGTAAAAATTTTGTCAATGGAACACAGAGGAGTGTATTGATAGCATTGATTAGCTGTCGAGGTATGCACATTTCTTTGACATCTCTACACAGTACACATTCAGGTTATCTTTCTAGAATTTCTTCGAACTTCATGGTCTTCCCAAGGCCATAGATAGTGATGGGGATAGTTTTTTTATGAGAAGCTTTTGGAGGGAGATTCTCCATTTTTTGGATACCAAGTTGGTACATGGTATGATTCATCATCCACAGGTGGATGGACAGAGGGAGTGTTGAATCTTTAATTAAACTGAGAGGGGGGGGGGTGAATCAGTTTAATACATATTTAAGCCTTTTAAAATTTTCACCAAACTTATTTACAGCTTAATATGTGAACAGTCTTAAAATTTTGCAGCCAATATTAAATTAATGTGACACCACACTTATGTTGAGAGCAACAAACAATTAAGCAGATTGAAAGAATCACATCAACACATAAGAAGCACACATAGAGACAGCAGATGTAAGTGGAAACTCATAAAGGGAGAAAACCACATCTTATTATTGTTGTGATGCAAAGGCAAGCTCCAACTCCCTCTCACCACTGTTTTTCTGCAGACACCAACCTACATGAGGCTCCTACCTCAATTCTGCAAGCTACAACTTGCAAGGAAGCACCAACTCCCTTCAATTTTCTACAGGCACCAACCTACAGGAGGCTCCAACCTCAGTCAACTACAACTGACATCTATCAAGCTGCAACTTGATAGGGAAGCTCCAACTTCCTCAATTTATCAAACTGAATGTTTGCTGATTTACCTCAGATATCAGCTCTGTTTTGTAGCTCTCTTTCTGCTCTTCTTTTCTTAATCTTCTCTGCCTCACTGTTCTATGCTCTGCCTTCTCTATATTTTATCTCTCTCTCTATCTTGTGCATATCAAATTGATATTATATATAGAGATTCTCACATGTCTGTTTGTATTTCACAAGGAATTTGGAGTGAACAGTCATGACTCTTTGGCTTCTGTCTTCTGATTCCTTTATCCAACTCAATTTTAAAATTATAAAAATATGTACAAATTTCCATGCTACAGTGGGATTTTTCTTTTCCTTAGGATACTTTCCTTTGCATCACAAACAATATAAACAACAAAAATATTTACATTTTCAGTTACACATTTCAATATCACTCAGCTCTTTTTCTAAACTTTTGGCTTTACTGGATTTGTCTTTTCTGCTGTTGTTGAGTGACTGCTCTGTATATTTCTGTTCATCATGCCTGTAAAAATTCCTTGTGACTTTTCTAGTTCTTACATTCTTTGTTTACCTCTGTTAGTTCCACAATTTCATCCCTTCTCTTTGGCATATAAAGTGCATACACCAAATTTTTGTGCGTGATACAACTGTATTTAGATTTTCACTTCACAATTCTGGAAATCTCACACTTCTCTTATTCTACGCTAGCAAGTTCAAACAAATAAGTCTGGACTATTTTAATATCTTAATTCAAAGAATTGAGATATTAATTCAACATTCCTCTATAGCTATAGCCCGATAGTCCATTAAGTATACATATGCGCCCCCACATATATATATATATATATATATATATATATATATATATATATATATATATATATATATATATATATATATATATATATATATATATATATGTGTGCTCTATATCAATACATATATTATGGCGTTCTTTAATTACCGGAAACGTTACAACAAAGTCCAACAATACTCGGCGTCCTTTTATTAACTCGCAACCTTAATATATATCAATATACGGTCACGCCTCCGTTCAACGTTAGAGCATCCCGATATGGTTAACACCACATATATTTCATATGGCACTAACTTTACAACTGTATTTATCTTTGCCAATGCAACAATTTGCACATACCTTATTAACTTGTAAACCTTAATATATATTTGATTTGGGCCCACATAAACAACACATTGCCAACGTGGGGTCAACACAGTTGAATCATACCTTCGATAAATCCACGCGCCCATCCAACGGTTGTTATTACGTTGCCTCGGCCTTGACGATCCAACGGATATTGCACGGGCTACTTGTGCGAGCGATAACACGCGATGGCATGCCGTACCTGGGTTATCCTTCACGCACCTTCCGAACACAGCTAGCGCCAGATCTCTTCCCTCCAGATCGACGGCTTGTGTCAATATCGCTTCGCATCTTTGGTAGATGGTTAATGCGCAATGGCGCACATTGAACGGTGGTTTTGAAATGTCAGTCGGGGACACGCGTCGATCAGTCTATGGAATCGCTCGTGAATGGAGAAAAATGCTTGCCTGATGGAAGGTGGTGCGATGAAAACCACCCTTCAGCCCCAAACCACGTTCAATGTTCACTTCGGTCACGGTTCCATATTTCTCTTTAACTCAGGGTTCCATCCACCTTTATTATTTATGAAATCCGCTCTTCGCCTTCAATGAAACTCGCTTCTGATACTTCGCTCCTTTTGTTATATATATAACTATTCTACTTCGGGGTTCTGGTCCTTTACATCTTCACTGCATTCATATTCCATTATGTTGTAAATATTCATTGCATTATGCTCTATAACACTCACACTGGGACTCTGAGAAGGCCTCTCCATGCAAGGGCTAACATTTCGGCACCCTACACAATAATTTAACTATCGCACATTCGATATAACTCAAAGTGCTCTACACTTAGAGTTATATCGAATGACACCGTATGCTATGGATTCATTTCACTGCGCATCTAATCTACCCTTTTGCACAGGGTTATCAATTTTCACAAACTTTGAAGGTATAACTCCCGCTTCCACAAGAAATATACAGGTATGGTACAGTTCCACTTTCTCTTGGCGGATCGATCCTTTCGAATAATATGGAAGCAGACTTATATCAATTCTCTCATCTCCTCAGATTCTTCATTTATGCTAATTGAAATTACTTACAAAACCCTCTTGTTCATGAAAACACGAGGATAATCTATTATGTCTTTTGGACAACTCTGCTTCAATTTACTGCTTGTCTCTTCTTCAATTCACTGCTTCCTCTGTTCCTTGTAAATGTTCCTTTGCCTGTCTCTGCATCTGCTACCTCCTTTGCCATCAATGACAATTTTTCCAACAGTATCCCCCTTTGGCATTGATGGCAATATACTTCCTCTGTTTTCCTTTTAGGATCCTTCCTTCTGTTGCTAGCTCTTCCTCCCCCTTTGAAATCAATGGCAAGGGGTTGCTCATTTCCTTTCTGCTTTCTGCCTTTCCTCTCTCTGAGATCTTCTGACTGCTGCTCCTAACTTTGGATTAAATCTAAGATTCTGATCCTTTAGCCTTTTCATTGACTCCTGTATGTTGGGTGTATTCTTTCCATAATCCACCTGAAATTGTGCTTTCTCTTTATATCAGAGAGTAATATCTACATATACTACCCCTAGTCTATCTCTCAAATATTCAAATGGTTCTCTAGCAAGAGGTTTGGTAAATATATCTGATGTTTGTTCTTTTGTTGGCACATACTCCAGCTTTACTATCTTCTGAGTCACTTGTTCTCAGAGAAAATGATACTTGATTGGGATATGCTTAGTTTTTGAGTGAAGCACAGGATTTTTAGATATACTTATAGCACTTGTATTATCACATTTGATTGAGATAGGTTCATCAATACTTACCTTCAGGTATTGGAGGGTTTTCTTCATCCACATGACTTGTGTACAACATGTTGTTGCTGCTATATATTCTACTTCTGCTGTAGATAGGGAGATAGATGTTTGTTTCTTGCTTAACCATGCCACCAGATTTTCTCCAAGATAGAATGCACCTCCACTTGTGCTTTTTCTATCATCCACACAGCTGGCCCAATCTACATCTGTGTATGCTGTCAAAGTGAAGCTTTTGCTTTTAGGATACCAAAGTCCATATTGTGTTGTTCCTTGTAGATATCTAAATATTCTTTTGACTGCAAGAAGGTGATTTTGTTTAGGTGATGCTTGATATCTAGCCACTAGTCCTACTGCTAGCATGATGTCTGGTCTTGATGTTGTCAAGTACAGTAGGCTTCCTATCATGGATCTATAGATTTTTTGATCTATATCAGTAGATCCATCATCAGCACATAGCTTGCATCCCGTGGTCATGGGAGTTGACATAGGTTTACAGTCCTCCATTTTGAATTTTTTCAACATTTCTTTTAAGTATTTTTCCTGTGAGATGAATGTACTTGTGTTCTTTTGCTGAATTTGCAGTCCCAAGTAGAAACTGAGCTCTCCAATCATATACATTTCAAACTCTATTTTCATCTCATCAGCAAACCCTTTTGCTAGTTCTTCTCTATTGCTTCCAAACATAATGTCATCAACGTACACTACCACAATCAGGAATTCATCTTCATGAGCTTTTATGTATAGATTACTGTCTACTCCACCTCTTTTAAATCCTTGCTTTTGCAAATACTTATCTAGTCTTGAGTACCAAGCACGAGGAGCCTGTTTCAGTCCATATAGGGCCTTCTTCAGTCTGCACACATAATCTTCTTTGTATGTTAATGAGAAGCCTTCTGGTTGTTCCATGTAGACTTCTTCTTCTAAGTCTCCATTCAGAAATGCAGATTTTACATCCATTTGATATACCTTGAAGTTTTGGTAGCATGAAAATGCTAGGAACATTCTAATAGCTTCCATTCTGGCTACAGGGGCAAATGTTTCATCGTAATCAAGTCCTTTGATTTGTGAATATCCTTTGCAGACAAGTCTAGCTTTGTTTCTGATTACCTGTCCTTCTTCATTCATTTTATTTTTGAATACCCATTTTGACCCTATGACATTTTTCTCAGTGGGTCTAGGAACTAGTTCCCAGCTATGGTTTTTCTCAATTTGGTCCAATTCTTCATTCATTGCATTCACCCAAGACTTGTCCTTGCTAGCTTCTTCGAATTTCTTTGGCTCTATTTTTGACAACATGGCTATGTATACCTCTTCAGTTTGTTCTATTAGCTGCCTTCTTGTTTGGACCCCTACTCTCTTGTCTCCAATGATCTGATCTTTAGGATGATTCTTCTGAGTATATATTGAAGGAGCTTTAGAACTCAGCTCTGTATCTTCTGTTGTCTTGCTTGTTTCCTCATCATCTTGGTTTTCTTCTTCATGGTTGTTTGATGGACTGCAGTAGTCTGTATCTCGTGTATTGTTTGGAATTTCTTCATCAAATCTCCCATCGATACTCTCTACTATTTTCCGAAGAGTCTTGTTGTAGCACCTGTACCCTTTAATTTTGGAAGCATATCCTAGAAAGATCCCTTCATCTGCTCTTGCATCAAATTTTCCAATATTTTCATCATTATTATTTATGTAACATTTGCTTCCAAAGATTCTGAAATGTTTGATTGAAGCTGGCTTTCCATGCCACAGTTCATAGGGATTCTTGTCACTGCTTGGCCTTAAGTGAACTTTATTAAGGATATGTACTGCTGTGTGCACTGCTTCTGCCTAGAAGGTTTGAGCAATATTCTTCTCTTGCATCATGGCTCTGGCAATTTGTTGAACAGATCTATTTTGTCTTTCTGCTACTCCATTCTGCTGAGGTTTCCCTGCAATAGTAAATTGTTGTTTTATGCCATGTTCATTACATAGGTCTGCAAAGTCATAATCAGTGAATTCACCTCCTCTGTCTGATCTGATGCATTTCAGCTTGCATCCTGTCAGATTTTCTGCTAATGCTTTGAATATTTTGAATTTTTCCAGAGCTTTCGACTTATTCTTGAGAAAAGCAACCCATGTCATTCTGGAGAAATCATCTATTATCAGCATGAAGTAGGATTCTCCACTTGGTGTCTTAGTTCTAGCAGGTCCACTTGCTCTGGAAATTTGTTGAACAGATCTGTTTTGTCTTTCTGCTACTCCATTCTGCTGAGGTGTCCCTGCAATAGTAAATTGTTGTTTTATGCCATGTTCATTGCATAGGTATGCAAAGTCATAATCAGTGAATTCACCTCCTCTTTCTGATCTGATGCATTTCAGCTTTCATCCTGTCTGATTTTCTGCTAATGCTTTGAATATTTTGAATTTGTCCAGAGCTTCCGACTTATTCTTGAGAAAAGAAACCCATGTCATTCTGGAGAAATCATCTATTATCAGCATGAAGTAGGATTCTCCACTTGGTGTCTTAGTTCTAGCAGGTCCACACAGATCCATGTGCACAAGATGGAGAGGTCTTCTTGTTGATAACTCATCTTTGGCCTTAAATGATGTACGGGTCTATTTTCCCAATTGACAAGGTTTGCATATGGTATTTGAAGGAATTTTTATTTCTGGCATATCTCTGACAGATTTATTCTTTCTCAGTCTGATGATATGGTCAAAGCTGAGATGTCCCAATCTCCTATGCCATAACCATGACTCCTCAAGTTTGCTAAGATGGCAGGCTTCATCCTCCTCTTTCACTATGTAAACATTACTCTCTGTTCGAACACCTTTGAGCAGAGTCTTACCTGTGGTGCTTGATCTGACTTCACAATCTTGTGCTCTAAAAGGAACTTCACAGCCTTTTTCACACATCTGACTGACACTTAGTAAATTTGCTTTCAGCCCATCTACAAATAGTACATCTTGGGCCTTTCCTCTACCATTGTCTATGTTGACTGAGCCTTTTCCCTTGATCTTACCTGATTTATCATTGCCAAAAGTAATGTTGCCATATTTCTTTTCATCAAGAGTAATAAACTTGCTTCTATCTCCAGTCATGTGTTTCGAGCAGCCACTATCCAAATACCACTGGCTTTTCAGATCTTGAGCAGTTAAAGCCAAGTCACATTTATTCACCTTCTTTATCCACTGGAGGCACCCTTTTGTTTGGTATCTTTTGTGAGGAGATGAACTATATTTTCTTAGAGGACATTTGGAAGGTATATGTCCAACTTGATTGCATACACAACATTTAATCATAATTTTTGTAGAATTATGAGTATGAACATAATTTCTTTGATTCATAAACCTCCTTGAGGTGTTAAACATCAATCTTTGTCCATACTTTCTACACTCAATGATTTTATGACCAAATTCCTTACAATAAAAATAGTAACCATAGAAGCTATTTGCATACCTGATGTAAGGTTGTCTCTTCCATTTGTTTGCTTGGGGCAGTCTCTTCAAAGTTTGCATCTTTTGCTGGTTTGAATTACTCCTTCTTGCAAGACAATATGTTGCAATGTGTCCCAGCTTGTGGCAGACATAACAAGTGGCATTCTTCATAGGCGGGAAGAATCTCCATTGATGGCTTCCAAATTTTACATACTCAGGGATCTTAGTATTTATTAATTTCTTTGCTATTAGTGGTTTCTTCTAATCTTTGTCTTCCTTATTACAGGTTTCTTCTTTTGTATGAATTGTTTGAGCTGCTTCATCATTCTTCTTTGCTTTTACAAAATAATCTCTCTGTCAACCTTTTCTTTGCTTTTACTCAATTCTCCTTCATAGCCTATTCCAGTTTTTATCATAGGAGATCTTTGAGCACCCAGAATTTCATTTAACTTACTAGAGCTTGTTGTTTGAGAAGAGTTTATAACCACTTTCCTTTGAGCATTTTCTAATTTCTTCCTGAGACATACTACTTCTTCCAACTTTTCTTGTTCCTGAGTTTTTTCTTTGATTTGCTTAAGTAATATGTATTCTATCTTCTTGGCTTCTTCAAGCTCTATCTTTAGCTGCATTAGGACTTCTGAATTATGTTCTTCTCGTACAAACTTGAGGATAATGTCCTTTTGTTTTCTTCATTTCAGTTTGAGTCTATCAATCTCTTCCAGAGCACTTCTTAGCTCCCCCTCAAGGTCGACTTCACCTTCTTCTTCTCCATCTTCTAGCAGGAGACCTTCAAGATCTTCTATAGCCATTAATAAGAATTCAGAGGTTCCATCTTCACTTGAGATTTCATATGAATCTTCAGATATACTGCTGTCTTGTTGAGCATAGAAGGATTTTCTACTGAACTTCTTTCCTTTCTGCCAGTTCTTTGATTTATTTTTCTCTGACTCTTGAGCCTGATTCCTTACTTTCTTGTGAGGACACTTAGTAGCATAGTGTCCAACTCTTCCACATTTAAAGCATTTGAAAGGAATTTTACCTTTGTATTTACCTAAGCCTTTATCCAATTTCTTGACAAATTTTGCCTCTTCTTCATCAGAGCAAGAGCATGTGTCTCCCTCTTCTTCTTTCTTCTTTTCTATTTTAAAGGTTGCCTCCCTTGCACTTTGCTTCTTCTGTGGGAGCCTCATCTCATATGCTGTTAGATTTCCAAGTAGCTAGTTCATGGTCAAGGTTTCCCAATTAGCTGTTTCTTCTATTGCAAACACCTTGGGATTAAATCTGGATGGAAGAGATCTTAGAATCTTTTGCACAATTATACTTTATGGCATGGTTTCTCCAAGAGATTTCATATTGTTAAAAATTTCTGCAACTTTTAGGAAGAAACTGGAAATATCTTCATCATCACTCATTTTTAAGTTCTCAAAATGGGCTCTATAGACTTGAAGTTTGGCAGTCTTTACTTTCTTGTCCCCCTCATGGATGTTCTCTAGAGTATCCCACATTTCTTTGGCAGTGTCTTTGTGCATTACTTTGATAAACTCTGCTTCAGACAATCCATTCAAGATGGCATTCATGGCTTTTGCATTAGCTACAAAATCTTGTTTGGTTTCTTTCTCTATGTCAGTTGCCTTTGGGGCATATCCTAATTCCACAGTAGCCCAAACTTCTATTCCTAGAGACATTATGTATGTCCTCATTCTAATTTTCCAGAAAGCATAATTTTCACCAGTGAAGAAAGGGGCTTTATTGGTTGAGCATCCTTCTTTACTAGCCATCTTGGGAACCTAGGATCTCCTTTCAGTTGTTAGACTCGTACAAAGGAACCCGCTCTAATACCAATTGTTGAATTTTTAATTAAACTGAGAGGGGGGGGGGCGGGGGTGAATCAGTTTAATACATACATAAGCCTTTTAAAATTTTCACCAAACTTATTTACAGCTTACTATGTGAACAGTCTTAAAATGTTGCAGCTAATATTAAATTAATGTGACACCATACTTATGTTGAGAGCAACAAACAATTAAGCAGATTGAAAGAATCACATCAACACATAAGAAACACACATAGAGTCAGCAGATGTAAGTGGAAACCCATAAAGGGAGAAAACCACATCTTATTATTGTTGTGATGCAAAGGCAAGCTCCAACTCCCTCTCACCACTGTTTTTCTGCAGGCACCAACCTACAGGAGGCTCCAACCTCAATTTTTCAAGCTACAACTTGCAAGGAAGCACCAACTCCCTTCAATTTTCTGCAGGCACCAACCTACAGGAGGCTCCAACCTCAGTCAGCTACAACTGACAGCTATCAAGCTGCAACTTGATAGGGAAGCTCCAACTTCCTCAATTTATCAAACTGAATGTTTGCTAATTTACCTCAGATATCAGCTCTGTTCTGTAGCTTCTCTTTCTGCTCTTCTTTTCTTAATCTTCTCTGCCTCACTGTTCTATGCTTTGCCTTCTCTATATTTACTCTCTCTCTCTCTCTATCTTGTGCATATCAAATTGATATTATATAGAGAGATTCTCACATGACTGTTTGTATTTCACAAGGAATTTGGAGTGAACAGTCATGACTCTTTGGCTTCTGTCTTCTTATTCCTTTATCCAACTCAATTTTAAAATTATAACAATATGTACAAATTTCCATGCTACAGTGGGATTTTTCTTTTCCTTAGGATACTTGCCTTTGCATCACAAACAATATAAACAAAAAAAATATTTACATTTTCAGTTACACATTTCAATATCACTCAGCTCTTTTTCTGAACTTTTGGCTTTACTGGATTTGTCTTTTCTGCTGCTATTGAGTGACTGCTCTGTATATTTCTGTTCATCATGCCTGTAAAAATTCCCTGTGACTTTTCTAGTTCTTACATTCTTTGTTTACCTCTGTTAGTTCCACAATTTCATCCCTTCTCTTTGGCATATAAAGTGCATACACCAAATTTCTGTGCGTGATACAACTGTATTTAGATTTTCACTTCACAATTCTAGCAATCTCACACTTCTCTTATTCTACGCTGGCAAGTTCAAACAAATAAGTCTGGACTATTTTAATATCTTAATTCAAATAATTGAGATATTAATTCAACATTCCTCTATAGCTATAGCCCGACAGTCCATTACGTATACATATGCGCCCCCATATATATATATATATATATATATATATATATATATATATATATATATATATATATATATATATATATATATTCTCTATATCAATACATATATTACGGTGTTCTTTAATTACTGGAAACGTTACAACAAAGTCCAAAAATACTTGGTGTCCTTTTATTAACTCACAACCTTAATATATATCAATATATGGTCACGCCTCCGTTCAATGTTAGAGCATCCCGATATGGTTAACACCACATATATTTCATATGGCGCTAACTTTACAACTATATTTATCTTTGCCAATGCAACAATTTGCACATACCTTATTAACTTGTAAACCTTAATATATATTTGATTTGGGCCCACATACACAACACATTGCCAACGTGGGGTCAACACAGCCGAATCGTACCTTTGATAAATCCACGCGCCCATCCAACGGTTGTTATTACGTTGCCTCGGCCTTGACGATCCAACGGATATCGCACGGGCTACTTGCGCGAGCAATAACGCGCGATGGCGCACCGTACCTGGGTTATCCTTCGCGCACCTTCCGAACATAGCCACCCTTAGATCTCTTCCCTCCAAATCGACGACTTGTGTCAATATCGCTCCGCATCTTTGGTCGATGGTTAATGCGCGATGGCGCGCATTGAACAGTGGTTTTGGGATGTCGGTCGGGGACACGTGTCGATCAGTCTATGGAATCACTTGCGAATGGAGAAAACTGCTTGCCTGACGGAAGGTGGTGAGATGAAAACCACCCTTCAGCCCCAAACCACATTCACTGTTCACTTCGGTCACGGTTCCATCTTTCTCTTTAACTCAGGGTTCCATCCACCTTTATTATTTATGAAATCCGCTCTTCGCCTTCAATGAAACTCACTTATGATACTTCGCTCCTTTTGTTATATATATAACTATTCTGCTTCGGGGTTCTGGTCCTTTACATCTTCACTGCATTCATATTCCATTATGCTGTAAATATTCATTGCATTCTGCTCCGTAACACTCACACTGGGACTCTAAGAAGGCCTCTCCATACATGGGCTAACATTTCGGCACCCTACACAATAATTTAACTATTGCATATTCTCGTATAAATCAAAGTGCTCTACACTTAGAGTTATATCAAATGACACCGTATGCTATGGATTCATTTCACTGCGCATCTAATATACCCTTTTGCACAGGGTTCTCAATGTTCACAAACTTTGAAGGTCTAACTCCCGCATCCACAAGAAATATGCAGGTATGGTACAGTTCCGCTTTCTCTTGGCCGATCGATCCTTTTGAATAATATGGAAGCAGACTTATATCAATTCTCTCATCTCCTCAGATTCTTCATTTATGCTAATTGGAATTACTTACAAAACCCTCTTGTTCATGAAAACACGAGGACAATCTATTCTGTCTTTTGGACAACTCTGCTTCAATTTACTGCTTGTCTCTGCTTCAATTCACTGCCTCCTCTATTCCTTGTAAATGTTCCTTTGCCTGTCTCTACATCTGCTACCTCCTTTGCCATCAATGACAATTTTTCCAACAGGGAGATGATGATCAAGTGGTTAAAAAGCTACTTGCAAATCTATGACACGGGGCAACAGGAAGCATGGCTACACTGGCTGCTCTTGGGTGAGTATGGTTACCACCCAACATTTCATATTGGTATGTTCCATGCCTTGCATAGTACTAATGTGATGCAATAGAAATAGGCATGGTTTCACTGGCTACTCTTGGGAGAGTATGGCCAAGAAATTGCATTTTATATATCCATTGGTATATCACTATTTCCTACCTTGCACAGCAGTGATGAGATACAGCAGCTGGAGGCATGGCTCCGCTGGTTACTCTTGGGAGAGTGTGGCCAAGACATTGAATTTTATATGTCCATTGGTATATCAATGTTTCCTACCTTGCACAATAGTGATAAGATGCAGCAACTGGAGGCATAGTATAGTGCAGATTACAAAGCTCTTGTATCTACAAGGAAAGGGAAACCTTGTTTTAGCATTGGTTTTCCCTTTGCCCTTGATGTCAAAGGGGGAGAGTAACTTTGTGTTTAAATAATGCTTATATTGATGTGTCTAACACATTAGAGAAATTTTGAGGTCTAAAATGGGCCTCCTAAGAAAAATGTACAACCAAAATAAACTTTATAATAACCAATAGGATTCAAGATGATGACGTCAACCATGGGGGGGTGATTCACCATTTTTGGGGTAAAAAGTAAAAATATTAAAAAATATTAAAATAATAAAACCACTTTTTCAACTTTTATTTTCAACTTATCTCGATAAGGTTTTACTAAAATTTTTAGTGGGAGTACATGTTGGATGAAAATTTTAATTCATCATCCAAGGAGTACCCATGTTGCATACTTTTGATGGACCCTACTACATGAAAAATGAGAAATACATGAAAAACGTGATTGCATTCATGTTTTTAATGTATTTCTCATTTTTCATGTAGCAATTTCCGCTGAAAGTATGCCACATAGGTACTACTTGGATGAGGAATCAAATTTTGCATCCAACAAGTGTTCCCGCTCAAAATTTGAGTAAACCGATATGGAGATAAGTTGAAAATACGAGTTAAAAAAGTAGTTTTTTATTTTTTCCCTCTAAAATTTGATGATCTAATCTAACATTATTTTATTATTTCCACTATTATTTTATAATTTCCTAGGAGGCCCATTTTAGACCTCAAAATTCCCCTAATGGGGTATCTATAGGTTGTGGTAATCAAACACCAACATGGTTGCCATCAAGTCCAAAGGCGGAGATTGTTGACATTATGATGTAATGTGTTGTCCTTGATGGCAACCTACTAAATGAGTTTCTTTTAGATAGCAACCTACTTGATGAAGTTGTAAAATTGATGTATCTACAAGCCATTTCAGATGTGACAAACAAAGAAATACCAGTCAGTGAAAGAGGAATGATGAAGGTAAAGTTTCAGGAAGTATAAGCATGTTTGATGAAGGGAAGTCGCATATGTGAAGGTGTATACACAGGTTAAATTTGTGTATATACGAAGGTTTGATGAAGGGAATCTGCGTATACATAGGTGTATATGCATGTTCAATGAAACGAAGTCATGTATATGCAGGTTTGGTGAAGAAAAGTCGCGGATATGAAGAAACAAAGTCTCGTATGTGATGATGCTCTAATTTTAGAATACCATGGGTCTTTACCATGGTATTAACCCAAAATATTGAGCGTAGTAAAGGTTATTTGATCTCGGCCAAGAATACCATCGACACTTGTGTGGTTTTGGCTCATGGTATTAGCTAAGGCTCAAACTATATACGGAGGTGAAGATCAAAGTGCTAAGTGTGCATAAGTGAGGTTAATGAATGAATACTTCAATCTGAAGTATATATGTATGGTATGGGCTATAGTTGATTAATCGATTTGAAATAATGATGCACCCATGAATACAATGATGGATTAGGATTTATAGACCTGAAATGACTATGTATTTGCATGATCTATGTATGAGATGTTTAGGTATGTGGTTTGGCGCATATTTTTTGCGTTGAAGGGTATGATCTAAGTAATTTAAAGTTTTGAAGTATTGCGCAGTCCTGAATTATTTACAGATCTATACACAGGTTTGACACAAGGAAGGAAGGTATACAAGTGAATTTGGTTATGGAGAATAGCATATATATTCAGTAATATGTTGAGATATGTACGCAAGTTGTTTTCAGGATAAGCGCATACATACGTGGTTAAGTATACTGGAAGGTGCATATGCAAGCCAGGGTTTTGTTGAAGAAAATTTATGATCAGTTTTGTTGTGATTTTGTTGTCTGTCAATGATGTCTTCATATAGGTCTGGGTTGTTTGAGTATTGAATATGATTATAGTTGATTGTGATTAATTTTTAGTGAATAATTTGGTACAGTTATATGTTTCAGTTTGATGTATGGTATTGGGCTTAAATGAGTGTAGTGGTTCCAGTCTAAAAATCTGATGAAAAGAGGCCTACAAGTTGTGATGTATTGAGTCCAGTGGATCCAGTGTGAAAATTTATGAAACATGGTCTGCGGTGGAGCTAAGGGTTGGATCCTTTAGTAAGGAATTCGAAGCTTCCTGCCAGTAGGAGCTGGTGATCAAATCATGGGGTTGTAGCTCCCTTCTAGTAGTGGATGGTAAACGAGAGTAGGGGGTCAAAGCTCCCTTCTAGTGGTGGCTCGTAAATAAGATCAGCGGGTTGGAGCTCCCTTCCAGTACCAGCTGGAGAACAAGTGAAGGTAGCACCCTTCTAAAGGTGGGTTCCTGTGTGCTGGTATGAGTCTACATCAGTACATTACTGTAAGTAGTTTTCTATATAATAAATATTGAATATAGAGACGACACCAGCAGTGGTTTTCTCCCACATTGGGTTTCCGCCTTAAATTTTGGTGTTCATGTGTTTTTCTCATGTGTGATGATCTATTCTATTCTTTTTGCACATTTTACTTCTTACTAAATGTCTGATGAATCAATGATGCACTGATATAAGAAAAGTTACTGAAGATTTATCTGAATTATAAGTTCATTGGCCATACGCTTGTTTCTTGAATGAAAGTCACGTACATACACTAGTTGGTTTAAGTAACGTTGCATATATAATTCAATAAAGAATTTTTTTTGTGAGTTTTAAATACATATCCCCCTCCCCCCCCCCCCCCCCCCCCCCCCACCCCCCAACCACCCTCTCAGTATTTTTCCCTGCAGAGGTATGCAGGGTACAACCTATAGTTGATCCATTGCAATTCCCTCTTTTCTCTCATAGAACCTCCTCTCTCTCACTTAAAATAATAATGCATAGTTGTAATACAATTTCCTCATATAAATTGAGGGTTTCCTTCTTGGGGAAAAAATATTAATTAACATAAATTATACCTTCAGATCATCCGCCTAATGAATAGCCCATATTGACTACAAAATTACAATATGTTACAAGGAAATTTTTCATCTATTTTTAACTTCAGCGGTGATGCTCCTGAACCCCTGCCAAGGCTGGATCATAAAATTTGTCGTTGGCCCCCCTTAGACCCCCCTGATGATAATTAAATGTGTAATGTTGTGATCCCGTTAGGGACATGGATCCAACGTGACTTAAACAAAAAAAACCCCTGAACAATTAGGAATATAATCATGCTCCACACCTAACAATATCACACTTGGAAATTGATTATATAGACTCCATTGTTGCTTCACTTGTTGGAAAATGACTCCACTTAAACATACTTTTTTTTCATCTTCACCATCATACCTGGAGACCAATTGAAACTGAGTAGAATCTCAATTTCTCCGTGGTTACAAGTTTTGTTAACATATCTACAATATTTAGGCTAGTGTGTATTTTTTCTTGCTTTAGTTTTCCATCTTCCAACACTGGCCATATGAAATGATACTTGAGGTGTACATTTTTAGTATTTGAAATAAATTCTGATTTCTTTACAATATAGATGACACTCTGGTTATCACTGTATAAATTTCCCATCTTCTGCTTCTTTCCCAATTCATCCATAAACCTTTGTAATCAAATCATTTTTCTACCACCCTTTGTAGCAACAACATACTTTGCTTCCATTCTTGAAAGTGCAATAATGTTTTGCAATTTTTAAACCATTAGAAAAATTTTTAGGTATAAAATGGGCCTCCTAAGAAAAATGTACAACCAAAATAAAATTTATAGTAACCAATAGGATTCAAGATTATGATATCAACCATGGGGGATGATCCACCATTTTTGGGGTAAAAGAGTAAAAAGATTAAAAAATAATAAAATAATAAAACTACTTTTTCAACTTGTATTTTCAACTTATCTCCCTAAGGTTTTACACAAATTTCAAGCGGGAGTACTCGCTCGATGCAAAATTTAATTCCTCATCGAAGTTGTTAGCCATTAGTAAATTTTGTCACAGCAGATGATGGCTAAATATATTCTTAAGCCTTCAAGAGATTATTTTCATAGAAAAATACTCATTCTTGAAGCCTTTTGGTGTTTTCTGACCTAAGAGTAATCTTCACTGCTATTTCCACAAAAGTCCCTCAAAAAAGTCTTGCTGACATCCAAAGAAAATTGTTATAGAGCCATTTTCCATCATTCCATAAATTCATTTTCTCCCACTTTCCATCCATGTTTACCTATCCTAGTCACTCATTTCCCCCCCTAAAAAATCCCCTTTCCTCTCTCATTTACCCTCATTTTTCCATTAAAACCCTTGTTAAGCTATAAAAATCCCCTTTTATGGTTTAATACACCTTTTTTAACACTATCGGAACCTCTAAAAAGGTTTAAAAGCCCACTTTTTGGTCTATTTCCAACCTTTTTTGATATATAGGCTTTAAGCCCCCTTGGATTAAGCCACTTCCCTTTTCCTCCATGGAACCCCGCCTTATGACCGGAGCACTAAACATGTTTCCCTTTATATATCAGCCACTTATCTCTCTGGCTCCGGTTCCTGTTTCTTCCACGAAACCCTAACATTCTCTGCCCTTTAAGCCCCTTTCCCTTTTTCTTTCCAAATTTCCACCCCCATCATATTTCTTCCCCTCCGAATAAATCTTGACTGTAGATCTTATAGATCCAACGGTGATCATCATCTTCCCCCCACCATTCGTCCATTTGACCATCCCTTATCCCTTCACCCTCACTAGCAAATCATAGTCGTAGATCTTTCAGACCCAATGGAATTTGGCCTTTTCACCCCTCCCATTTCCCATCCTACCGACAAAAAATTTATCCTTCACCCCCTCAACAACTAATCTCAACCGTTGATCCATTGGATCTTACAGCTCCCGCAGATCCATGTTTCCAACTCCGCCCATTAACATTGCAGTATCAAACAAAAGAGATGACATCACCCGATGGCCCACGTCACCTGCCGGCCCTACCATATGTTCCACCACACAACTTCCAACCTTCACACTCATCCACAATTGTTGATCTTCAGCTCGAAGATCTAACGGTCCCAAATACGTTTCGCACCCATTTCACCAATGAAACAATCGTGCATTTTTAACGTGAAAACGACGGTTTTCGCCTGGACAGGTGTCGCCCGACGGGCGATATCGCGTTCGTTTCGCACTAAACCACTTACCACCATTGGTGTGCGCAAAAACCATTCGTGGTTTCACAAAACTACCCATCCACTATTTCACGCTAAATTAAATTTTTTGTGGATTTTTTCCTATTTTCGCCTATGAAACCTTTCCCTGTTGCATTCGCCTTACCTCCTCACTGCTCCACAACCTCCGCCAAAGCCTCTGTTGCAGTTAAACCCAAGAAACGCAGGATTTTATAACTAGTTTGTTTGTTTTGCAGGTTTTTATGGTGGCTAAGATGTTAAAAGGTCTCCCACAACCAAGGAAACGGTGGAAAAGGACTAAGGGGTAAAATTTTAGAGTTTAATCAAATTTTTTATGGACATTGATTACAAATCAAATCCTCCAGCGCCTAGAAGAAACACCTGCACGCCGAAACAAAAAAAAATCAGTAAGGAAAACTAAAGGCAAAATATTAAAGTTTAAAGGTTTTATCAGGGTTTCATGACCACTCACTGAATCACAAAACCCTTGCACACAGCAAAAGAGAAATAATGAAGTTCAGCGAACAAACAGTGAAGATTAAAGGAGATCAAGGACTTAACCAGCATGTTTTAAAAGACAGAAGATGGTCCGAGAAGGTCTAATAAAGCCTTAGAAAACACAATCAAAAGCTAAATATTAGTGTTTGAGGGCCTAAAGACAAATCAACAAAAAATGACTTCAGAATGCCAGGACATTGAAGTATTTATTTCTCCAAGGACTAAAAATGCCACCTATAGTTTTATTTCACCTCAAAAGCACACATATTAAATGCACAGTCAGAGATATTTGGCCTCAGAAATTAATTGACAGCCATCCTACTGAGAAACCATCTTTAAAACTATCAGAACAGTTATTAAGTAGGCATGGGGCTACAAAAACCAAAAAATGATAGTTTACTTGTCATAGAGGTCAAACAGGGTACTTTAGACCAAGATATCTTCAAAACAAACACTCCGGAGTGATTACTAGCCTACTAGATATGCCTCAAAGAGAGGAAAAACTACCAAAATGGTACAAACATTTAATGCTATGACTATTAAGCAGAATGGGCTTTCGAATACTTCTCCCACTCTGTCTTAATTGATATTTACTACCATTTCTACAACACTCTTCCTCTTGGAACCTATATGTATTCACAGAAAATTCATTGTAAAGGGTTGGGAAATTGTTAATAGTTGAACTATTATTGAGTAAGAGCTTTTGAGAAGTTGTAATATAGTAGGCTGGGAAGAAAGCATTAGACTATAAAAAAGCTATTGGACTCAAACTATGTAACTGGTTTTTCACATCAATACACAAGAAAATTCACTAGATCCTTATCTTAGTCATTGGTGATGTTATTCTCACTGTAATTTTTATTTTCCTTATGTTTCCACTATGTTCATATTCTCTGATAAAGAACAACAAATATAGAGTAGGATTTACTGCAAAGTACCCTAGCTCTCACTGATAATCTTTATCTTTATGTTTTATTCTAAATGTGTGTTTGGGAATGATTTCAATAGAGTACAACCAATCAATGAATGCTGGTGAGCCCATTTCTTGCTGAGTAGAGCTTGAGATGTTGTTCTTGAATGATCTTTTCACTACATGCTGAGCAGAGTCTAATCAAGGAAGCTTATGGTTAGCCCTGACCCTTGTTTAGTCTTAAACAGCTATTTTGAAGATTTCCCTTAAGAGTGTGCCAAAAGCAGGTTAAAAGTCCTTACCTGATCTTAGGTTACTTTTTATGTTTATCTTAAATGTTTCCCTTGAGTGCAAGTCAAAAGCAGGATAGGTTAAAATTCCTTACCTGATCTTAGGTTGCCCTTTGTTTTCTTACATGTTTTTTCCTTTCTCACATTTCTTAATGTTTCATATCATAAAATCAACTTAACGGATCTTCTGATATAGATGAATTTCCCTTTGAAAACCCTTGAATAGTTGTTGTGCAAGTAAACCCTTTTATGAATCCATAGCCCAATGGTTTAGCATTTTTTTTTACCTATCTTCCCATGCTGAAACATCCTTCCACTTATTTCCTCCTTCACTTCACATGAGCTTCTTAGTTAATGATCCCCAACCAAAAACAAACAAACCCCTTGTGCTTCATAACTAGCCTAATATCATATCATAAGCCTTAAATACATATCCTTTGAAACCACATATAGAGAGATCCCTCTCTGAATCCAAGAGGGCTAGATCTTAGGATTCCAAAGTGGTTTTGATGTTGCCTTGTCATTTAGTATGCCAATCTGCTAAATCACAGGACCCCAACATAATGGCGACTCTACTGGGGAATCTGAGTAAATTGCAATCTTAGACATCCTTAATACCCACAACAGCCTTAGATTAGTAGTTAATTACTGATGGTGTACAACAACTCATCTTAAAACAGTTTAAATCATCCACCTGGGGACTCCACAACTCCTAAAATACCAAAGACTCCACTGGTAATCAATGGGCCTGCTGATTACTCCTAGTTTCACAAAGACTCCATTGGGACAGCCCACACTACCATTAAAACATCTTGTATACCAATGATTAGGAAACTTTGAGGATTAAGTTTTCTTTGTTAAAGACTAGTTTTCCTTTAAAAGACTTTCATATCTGGCTAACTTTATTTTCTTTGGGTCTAAATCTTAACATACTGGCTTGAAGAAGAATTCATACCAGAGCTTACCTAGACCCAAATCCTCCTGAAATAGTTGATAATCCAGAAAGCATTCTTAGGAAGTCTCCTGCATCCAGAGATTCAACCATTATCAGTTCAATTCACAGAGCTAATTATGTCCCTGAAAACCTTTCAAATCTTCAAGAAATCCAAGTTGACTTAGATTTTCCAAGAAATTTACCAAGAACTAAGTCACTTATTGCTATAGATTAGACAGACTTTGAGCCTCCAAGTTCACCACAACATAGTGGTCAACATATTAGCAGCAGAGAAACCCCTCCATCCACACATCCTGATCTTCATTTCATTCACAACTTTGGTTTCTCTCACCCCAAGTCTGCTCAGCAGTCTCTTGCTGGTACAAGCACTTCTACCATCCATATACCCACTGTTCAAACCACTCCATTCCTCCCACAAAATCCTATCATGGAAGCATGGTATTCTCCACTAGTGTTACCACAACCTCTAGTTCCTTTACCCAATGAATATCAGTCCAGAATTCCCCATTTCACTGGAAATGAATCCACTACTGCTAAAAAACACGTAGATAAAATGAATGATGCCTTTGATTATATGGAAATAGAAGATGAGACCATTAAGATGAGAATATTTGCCCAAAGTTTAGGAGGAGAAACCAAGAAATGGTTTAAGGGTTTAACTCCTAATCGTATTAATGATCTCCCTTCTTTACATCAAACATTCATAACCAAATGGGAAGTTAGGAAGAACCCCCTCCAAATAATTTCAGATTACAACAACCTCAAGAGAAACACTGGGGAAAGTGTTCAAAATTATTGCACTAGATTTAATAGTGTTTATAACGCACTACTCCCAGATTTGAAACCTCCACAAGGCTCATCTTTGGCCAAATTCCTTGAAGGATTTGATCCCGAAATGGCCTATCAGCTAAGAGAAAGGGATCCCTTGACTTTAGAATACATGCAGAAGGGAGCTCTTAGTGTGGAAGCAAATTTGATTGAGAAGAAAGCTAGGATGAGGGCTAAGAAGAAAGTAAAATATAGGGAAGACACTGCACCTTCCACATCTGAATCAAAATTAGACCATCTAGCCAAGAACATGGATAGGTTGGAAAGAATGATGGAGAGGTTGGTTGTCCAAAAAAATGCTCAGAATAGGAATCAGCCTCAAAACCAAAACCAAAACTTTAGAAAAAACACCAATCAGGTTAGACAAAGAGATACTGATCAACAAATCAGACCCCCATTCCAAGAAAATTATGTTGATTAAAATGAAGGAATGATAGAAGAGCTAGAGGAAACTATTATAAACATGTTGGGAGTAAGTAATGAAGACTCTGCCTTTTTAATAGAGGATGACCAGGCCACATATACATATTATGATAATGAAGGCTTAGAATCTGAAGACTATAGGCAAGGCTTTGAGAATGATATCATGGAAGTCCATAAAAAATATGACCTCAGGAGAAAAAAGAACCAAGAAACTCCCAAAACAAAGACCTTTGAAACTGCTACTAAAAATAGATCTGAAAAATTGATTAGAAAGGCTGTTGAAAACAACAAAACAATAGCTGAAATTTCTAGTAAAAACAAGGGGAAAGGCATTCAAACCACTGATAAACAGGGTGTGGATCCTAACAACACTAGCACTTCAGCTAGTACCCCTGTAAAAATAGTTTTAACTGATGTACATAGTAAAAACCAGCAAGATGATTTTGCTGATAAGTTAGTGACTAACAAGATAGATTTGAGCCCTTCAAAGAATCAGTTCCCTTTCAATTTGGAAAGTGAAATTGCTAAAATCAAGATCTCTGTCCCCCTCACTGAGTTAGTTAGTCAAGATGTATATAAATGTTAGGTGTTAAAAGCTTTGAACATAGAATAAAATAATGATTCTGTCAACTTAAATGATGGTTAGCTAGCCCTTTTATTTGGTCCTAAAATTGAAGGAAAGTTCCAAGAAGGAGTGGTCCCTCCTTTCTATGTCAGTTTTAATATCCATGATAAAATTTTACACAATGCTATGCATGATTCAGGGGCTTCACACAACCTCATGCCTAAAGTAATCATGGAGAGATTAGGCCTTGAGATAACCAGACCATATAAATATTTGTATTCTTTTGACTCAAGTAGAGTAAAATGCTTAGGCCTGATCAAAGATATTTGTGTAAACTTGACTCAAATCCCAGCCAAATGCATGGTGATGGATGTGGTAGTGGCTAATGTGCCCCCCAAATATGGCATGCTTCTTTCAAGATCATGGGGTGCTAAGCTTCAAGGAACCATGCAAATGGACATGACATATGCCACCATTCAAATCTTCAGTCAACCTAGAAGACTTTATAGGGAATCAATCATGAAATTTATGGTGAGTAGTCAAGAAAAGTCAGAAAATTCCCCTCTTTATTCTGTCCATACTGACCTAGACTCATTCATTCTTTACAATGATGAAAGATTTGATGAGCTAGAGTTGGAAAGTGAGCAATCACCCAGCTTAACAGAAAACATAGGAGGAGAGGATAGGAACGGAGAGGATCTCAAAAAGTTTTCCAAATCTGAAAATTACAGCAAACAAAACAGAGAGTATGAACATCCCACTATTCACCAGCTTAGTGCAAGTCATGGGAGTCAAGAAGAAAGGCCTCAACTCCATGAAAAATTTAAGGAACAAGACCAACATAAACATGTTGTAGAACCCATAAAACTGCATAATGACAGTCAAAACACATAGGACAAAGGGGACAGGAATGAAGACAACAACAAATCTGAAACTAGCCTTCTTTGGAGTATGAGTTTTGATGGGTCTTGTAATAGAACTGTTGTAGGAGAAGGGGTGTGACTTCACAACGCAAAGAATAATCACGCTGAAAGCCATTCATACAAGTTAAACTTACAATGCACAAATAACATAGCAGAGTATGAAGCACTCCTCTTAGGACTACATTTACTGAAGAAATTAGGATCCAGGAGGATAGTTGTTCATGGAGATTCTGAAGTGATCATTAGACAAATAAATGGAGAATACACTGCCAAACATCCAAGACTAAGAGCCTATAGAAATGATGTTATGGACCTTTTGAAAAATTTTGAGGAATATGAACTTTTTTTGTCCCTAGAGACCAAAAAATTCTTGCCAATGGTTTAGCTTGTGCTGCCAGTTCATGCCAAAGGCCTTATGACAACAAACAGTTCACAGTCCAAATAAAATATAGACCAGCTATCCCAGACAATGAAAAGTATAAGCAGGTCTTTGAGGGAGATAAATAGATAGAAGACTTTCTGCAGTTCAGAAATGAGTTTGAATTTCCAAATTCAGACTCAAAGTATGATAAAGACTATCTTAATGAGGAACAACCTATTTAAAAAGAACCTTCTCCCATTGCAAAAATTAATCTGCTAACCAAAGAATTTGAGAATCAAACAAAAGAGTACATAAAATCAGGAAAAGAAGACATAGAGGTACTACAATCTAAAGACAAAGGCTTACCCAAAGTACTAGCACCTCTAGAAGAGTTGTTTGATTTTAATGATGTTTCCAAGAAACCAACAATAGAACCCACTGAATCTGATATTGAGGAATGCAATATAGGCAGTAAAGATAGGCCTAAAATGATCAAGTTATCTAAAGCATTGCCAGCCCACATGAAGCTGAAGTATATTGAGTTGTTTAAAGAGTTTTCTGATGTATTTGCTTGGAGCTATGAGGATTTAAAGGCATATGACACAGAGACCATTCAGCACAAGATACCACTTAAAGAGAACCAGAAACCCTTTAGGAAAAAATTACGCAGAATAAACCCTGTGCAGTTACCTCTGGTTGAGAAAGAAATTACGAAAATGTATGAGACTGGAATTATTGTCCCTATGAGATACTCAGAGTGGGTATCTAATCTCGTAGCTGTGAGAAAGAAAACAGGAGAAATAAGGCTCTGTATTGACTTTAGGAACTTGAACAGAGCCTCATTAAAGGACAACTATCCCTTGCCTAAAATGGAGCACATCTTGAAAGGCGTAGCTGGTTCCAAGAGGATTTCTTTGCTAGATGGCTTTTCAGGATATAATCAGATGTTGGTACTCCCTGAAGACCAACTGAAAAGAGCCTTCACTACTCCTTGGGGCACTTTCATGTATGTAAAAATGCCTTTTAGATTAATGAATGCAAGGGCCACCTTTCAAAGAGCCATGGACATTGCTTTCTCAAAAGAAATAGGCCACTTCATTGTGATTTATTTAGATGACATTACAGTCTATTCCAAAACAGATGAAGAACACCTAGTACACCTAAGAAAGGTCTTTGAGAAATGTAGAAAATTTGGACTATCTTTAAATCCCAAGAAGACATTGTTTGGTCTCCAAGAAAGTAAACTTCTTGGTCATATCATATCTGAAAAAGGGATCAAAATAGACCCAAAAATGGTTGAAGGTATATTGCAAGTCAATCACCCCTAAAACATCAAAGAACTTCAATCTTTCATTAGAAAGATTAATTTCTTGAGAAGGTTCATACCCAACCTGGCAGAACTCCTTAGGAACATGACAAACATGCTAAAGAAAGAGATAGGAGTTAAATGAACTTTAGAAGCAAAGAAATCCTTTGAACTAGTCAAACATGCACTTACCCAAGCATCGGTTCTTATCAGTCCTGATTTCACTAAGGACTTCCTCATATTTTCATTTGCATCAGAACATATTGTGGCTACTGTCCAATTGCAGAAAAATTCAAAAGGACAAGAGTAGCCAATTGCATTTTTCAGCAAGGAATTAAGAGATGCACCTCTGAAATATAATATCATGGAAAAACAGGCCTATGCTTTGGTAAAAGCATTGAAGTATTTCAGATTTTATATCTTACACTCTCAAATTATTGCATTTGTGCCTCATATAGTGGTAAAAGACATTTTTTCACAAGACCCTGATGGCAAAAGAGGAAAGTGGATTGTTGTGATATTGGAATATGATTTGGAAATTAAACCCACTAAACTCATCAAGGTTCAAGGCCTAGCACAATTAATGGCTGAATCTAACTTGCAATCACTTGATATAAACATGATAGATGCATTAGATGAACAGGAAGAGTTGGAAACTCCACTTATTGAAGATCATTTCCTCAATTCATCCTAGTATTCTGATATTTTGTATGTGCTTACTAATCTTAATTCCCCTCCTGGTATGTCTAAAACAAAGGCAAGATTCTTGAATTTAAAGGCTATAAATTACTACATTTTAGATAAATATTTGTATTGGAAGAATGCCAGTGGTTTATTGCTTAAATGTTTGCCTGAGGTTGATGCAGATAGGATCAAACATGAGTTTCATGAAGGAGAATGTGGAGGCCACCTAAGTTGGAAAACCACTGCTAATAAAATCCTCAGAGCTGGCTATTACTGGCCCACCCTCTTTCAAGATGTCCACAAAATGATAGTTGCCTGCCACAAATGTCAAATCTTTGAAGGCAAGAGAAAACTGCTTCTCTTACCATTGCAACCAATCACTATTGAATCTCCTTTTCAACAGTGGGGCCTAGACTTCATTGGGGAAATCCATCCTGCCTCATCTGCCCAAAATAGATGGACACTCACAGCCACTGATTATTTCACCAAATGGATAGAAGCCATCCCTTCTAGGAATGCCACAAACTCAATTATCATAAAATTCCTTGAACATCATATCCTGTCTAGATTTGGTTGTCCAAGAAAATTATCACTGACAATGCTGCTACATTTGGTTCTAAAAAGATGGTTGACTTGTATCACAGATATCAGATTGTGCTTGGTCATTCCACAACTTATTACCCTCAAGGTAATGGGCTGGCAGAGTCTTCAAATAAGGGCATGATAAACATAATAAAGAAGCTGCTGGAAGAAAATCAGAGATCATGGCACAACAAGCTGGTACATGCTTTATGGGTAGATAGATTGACAATAAAGAAATCCATTGGAATGTCTCCCTATCAGCTGGTTTATGGAGCAGATGCAATTTTTCCTACCAGTTTAGGAGTGACAGTGATGAATTTGGTCCAAGAAATACAATCAGAAGAAGATAGCATGATAAGGAGGATAAATCAGACCGTAAATCTTCACCAAACCAGGGAGGAAGTCTATAATAGAGCACAGAAAGTACAAGAGAATATCGAAAAGTTGTTTGAGAAGAGGACAAATGCAAGTGATTTCAAAATTGGTGACAAAGTACTCAAATGGGATTCTAGGAGAGAAGATAAGGGCAAACATGGAAAGTTTGAAAATTTATGGCAAGGCCCTTACATCATTCACTCTGCCATTGGTCATAATGAATTTTTTCTACAAAATATGGGTGGTAAAGACCTGTTTGGGGGTCCTGTCAATGGCAGGATGCTCAAACATTATTTCTGTTGAAACCTCTATTTAAAGCTTTCATTTTACATTGTAAATATCATTTCTTTGTTTTGTTTTGAAAAGAGAAAAATAGAAAAAAATAGAAAAGAGAAAAAGAAGGCAGATTAGAAAAAGAAGAAAGTTACAACCCCATACCAAAAAGAAATAAAATCTGAAAGTGTGCAAGCCTAAATGCCACTACTTGAAAGAGCACTGCTATTTAGTCATACAACCTAATCATGACTAGATAGATTTCAATTTATTGCTAATAGGTTAGTGAAGAAGATCTGCCAAACTATTTAATCTTGGCTTATCTATAGATTAGACTGGGATAGAAAAAGAATTGGTTCTAATATGCTCAAAATATGAACCAAAGAATCAAAAGAAAGATGGCTCAAGCATGCTCAAAAGCTGAGCCAAAGAAAGGAAAAAGACTGGTTCTAAACATGCTGAAAACTTGAACCAGGTAAAGAAGAAGAAGAAAGCTCAAAGAGATCAAAATCAGAGCTGAAAGAAAGAAGGAAAGACTCTCATTGTTTTCAGATCTTAAGCCTTCCAAGTTTTGCTTTACTTTCTGCAAATAAAGTTCTATGTGAAGCTTGTTTTATGTCATAGTCTTACAACAAATTAGACAGTTTAATCCTGGTTTGGTTGTATTTTAAATTTCTGTTTTAGAATATAGAGAATGAAATCTGTCAGACAATTTAATCCTGACAAATAGTAGATTAGGTAGAGAATCTTTGAGTCCAACAGTTTAATCTGGACTCATGGAAGTTATAAGGGTAGATTTAGATTAGTTTTTCCTGTTTTCAAAAAAATAAAATGTTGATGTCAAAGGTTTGCGAGTCCAAGTGCACCTTACGAAGAAAAAATGTTAGGAAAGTAGGTTGTGTAGGTTGTTGTTTGGGGAAAATTGATTGGTTATGAAGTAATGCTGACAATCTTTTTAAGCTGCATGATCAAAGAAGAAAGGGGATTTGTCAAAGTGCAGGACATTGGTCTACATTCGAGAGATAAATTTTATGAGGATATTGACACCTCCAAGGAGCTGCCATCCCCAAGTGGAGCCACTGTTAGCCATCAGTAAATTTTGTCACAGCAAATGATGGCTAAATATATTCTTAAGCCTTCAAGAGATTATTTTCATATAAAACTACTCATTCTTGAAGTTTTTTGGTGTTTTCTGACTTAAGAGTAATCTTCACTGTTGTTCCCACAAAATTCCCTCAAAAAAGTCCTACTGACATCCAAAGAAAACTGTTATAGAGCCATTTTCCATCATTCCATAAATTCATTTTCTCCCACTTTCCATCCATGTTTACCTATCCTAGTCACTCATTTTTCCCCCTAAAAAGGCCCCTTTCCTCCCTCATTTACCCTCATTTTTCCATTAAAACCCTTGTTAAGCTATAAAAATCCCCTTTTATGGTTTAATACACCTTTTTAAACTCTATCAGAACCTCTAAAAAGGTTTAAAAGCCCACTTTTTGGCCTATTTTCGACCTTTTTTGATATATAAGCTTTAAGCCCCCTTGGCTTAAGCCCCTTCCCTTTTCCTCCATGGAACCTACCTTATGACCGGAGCGTTAAACCTGTTTCCCTTTATATATCAGCCCCTTATCTCTCCCCCACCCGGTTCCTGTTTCTTCCACAAAACCCTACCATTCTCCACCCTTTAAGCCCCTTTCCCTTTTTCTTTCCAAATTTCTGCCCCCATCATATTTCTTCCCCTCCGAATAAATCTCGACCGTAGATCTTATATATCCAACAGTGATCATCATCTTCCCCCCACCATTCGTCCATTTTACCATCCCTTATCCCTTCACCCTCACTAGCAAATCACAGTCGTAGATCTTTTATATCCAACGGTGTTCAGCCTTTTCACCCCTCCCATTTCCCATCCTACCGACGAAACTTTTATCCTTCACCCCCTCAACAGCTAATCTCAATCGTTGATCCATCGGATCTGACGGATCCCGCGGATCCATGTTTCCAACTCTGCCCATTAACATTGCACTACCAAACAAAAGAGCTGACGTCACCCGATGGCCCACGTCACCTACCGGCCCTACCATGTTTTCCACTGCACAACATCTAACCTTTGCGCTCATCCACGACTGTTGATCTTCGGCCCGAAGATCTAACGGTCCCAAATACGTTTCGCACCCATTTCACCAATGAAACCAATCGCCCATTTTTAACGCGAAAACAACGGTTTTCGCCTGGACACGTATCGCCCGATGGGCGATATCGCGTTCATTTCGTGCTAAACCACTTAGCACTCTTGGCATGCACAAAAACCATTCGTGGTTTTAAAAAACCACCCATCCACTATTTCGTGCCAAATTCAATTTTTTGTGGATTTTTTCTTGTTTTCGCCTATGAAACCTTTCCACGCTGCATTCACCTTGCCTCCTCACTACTCCAAACCCTCCACCAAAGCCTTTGTTGCAGTTAAACCCAAGAAACACAGGATTTTATAACTATTTTGTTTGTTTTACAGATTTTTATGGTGGCTAAGATGTTAAAAGGTCTCCCACAGCCAAGGAAACAGTGGAAAAGGTCTAAGGGGTCAAATTTCAGGGTTTATTCAAATGTTTTATGGACATTGATTACAAATCAAACCCTCCAGCGCCTAGAAGAAACACCTGCACACTGAAACAAAACAAATTCAATGAGGAAAACTAAAGGCAGAATATTAAATTTTAAAGGTTTTATCAGGGTTTCATGACCACTTACTGAATCACAAAACCATTGCACACAACAAAAGAGAAATAATGAAGTTCAGCGAACAAACAATGAAGATTAAAGGAGATCAAGGACTTCACCAGCATGTTTTAAAAGACAAAACACAATTTAAAGACAGAATATGGTCCGAGAAGGTCTAATAAAGCCTTAGAAAACACAATGAAAAGCTAAATATCAATGTTTGACTGCCTAAAGAAAAATCAGCGAAAAATGACTTCAGAATGCCAGGACATTGAATTATTTATTTCTACAAGGACTAAAAATGCCACCTATAGTTTTATTTCACCTCAGAAGCAGACATATTAAATGCACAATCAGAGATATTTGGCCTCATAAAGTAATTTACAACCATCCTGCTGACAAACCCTCTTTAAAACTGGCAGAACAGTTATTAAGCAGGCATGGCGCTACAAAACCTAAAAAATGGCAATTTACTTGTCATAGAGGTCAAACAGGGTACTTCAGACCAACATATCTTCAAAGCAAACACTCCGGAGTTATTACCAGCCTACCAGATATGCCTCAAAGACAGGAAAAACTACCAAAATGGTACAAACAGTTAATGCTATGACTATTAAGCAGAATGGGCATTCGAATACTTCTCCCACTCTGTCTTAATTGATATTTACTACCATTTCTACAACACTCTTCCTCTTGGCACCTATATGTATTCACAGAAAATTCATTGTAAAGGGTTGGGAAATTGTTAATAGTTGAACTTTTATTGAGTAAGAGCTTCTGAGTAGTTGTAATATAGTAGGCTGGGAAGAAAGCATTGGACTGTAAAAAAGTTATTGGACTCAAAGTATGTAATTGGTTTTGCACATCAATACACAAGCAGATTCACTGGATCCTGATCTAAATCATTGGTGATGTTATTCTCACTATAATTGTTATTTTCCTTATGTTTCCACTGTGTTCATATTCTCTGATAAAGAACAACAAATATAGAGTAAGATTTACTGCAAAGTACCCTAGCTCTCACTAATAATATGTATCTTTATGTTTTCTTCTAAATGTGTGTTTGGGAATGATTTCAATAGAGTATAACCAGTCAATGAATGTTGGTGACTCCATATCTGGCTGAGTAGAACTTGAGATGTTATTCTTGAATGATATTTTCATTGCATGCTAAGTAGAGTCTAATCAAGAAAGTTTATGGTTAGCCCTGTTCCTTGTTTAGTCTTAAACAGCGGTTTTGAATATTTCCCTTAAGAGTGTGCCAAAAGTAGGCTAGGTTAAAAGTCCTTACCTGATCTTAGGTTACTTTTTATGTTTATCTTAAATGTTTCCCTTGAGTGCATGTCAAAAGCAGGATAGGTTAAAATTCCTTACCTGATCCTAGGCTACCCTTTGTTTTCTTACATGTTTGTTCCTTTCTCACATTTCTTAATGTTTCATATCATAAAATCAACTTAAAGGATCTTCTGATATAGATGACTTGCCCTTTTAAAACCCTTGAATAGTTGTTGTGCAAGTAAACCCTACTATGACTCCATAGCCCAATGGTTTAGCATTGTTTTTTATCTATCTTCCCATGTTGAAACATCCTTCCACTTATTTCCTCCTTCACTTCACATGACCTTCTTAGTTAATGATCCCCAGCCAAAAACAAACAAACCCCTTGTGCTGCATAACTAGCCTAATATCATATCATAAGCCTTAAAGACATATCCTTTGAAAACACATATAGAGAGACCCCTCTCTGAATCCAGGAGGGCTAGATCCTAGGATTCCAAAGTGGTTCTGATTTTGCCTTGTCATTTAGTATGCCAATCTACTAAATCACAGGACCCCAATAGAAATATTACCCATGTTGCATACTTTCGATGTACCTCGCTGCATGAAAAATGAGAAATACATGAAAAACCATGATTCCAATCACGCTATTTCATGTATTTATCATTTTTTGTGTAGCAGGGTCCATCGAAAGTATGCATTATGGGTACTCTTTAGATGAGGAATCAAATTTTTCATCCAACGAGTTTTCCCACTCGAAATTTGGGTAAAACCATATGGATATAAGTTGAAATACGAGTTGAAAATGTATATTTTTCTTTTTTCCCTCTAAAATCCAATGATGTAGTCTAATCTTGTTTTATTATTTCCACTTTTATTTTATAATTTACTTAGGATGCCCGTTTTAGACTCAAAATTCCCTTAATTCCAACTGACATTTTTCCACGTACATTGAACAAAGACTGTGTGGTTCTCCTCCTGTTATCTCTATCACATGTCATATCTGCATCAACATATCTCTATAAAGAAATGTTACAACCACCAAAGGATAATGATTTATTTTTGTTACCTCTCAAATACTTGAGAATCCACTTCATTGACATCCAATTCTCTTTTCCTAGATTTTTTAAATACCTGCTTACAAATCCCATTTCATCTGCAATACCAAGCCTTGTGAAGACTATTTCATACATTAAGCTTCTAACTGTTGATGCATGTGGAACTTTACACATATTATCCATTTCTTTGTAAGTCTTGGGATACATATCCTTACTTAGTTTGAAATGGATAGCCAAAGGTGTACTCACTGGTTTTGCATTCTTCATATTAAATCTTTCCAACACATTTTCTATGTACTCACTCTAAGCCTATGTTAATTTGTTATTTTTCATGTCTCTAGTTATTCTCATACCAAGGATTTGTTTTGCAGCACCCTAATCCTTCATTGTGAATGAATTTTCCAATTTTCATTTCAGCAAATTTGTTTCCTACATGTTAGATTGTGCAACAAGCATGTCATTTACATACAATAGAAATATAATATAGCTGCCATCATTTTGTTTTTTAAGATAAAAACAATGATCAGAGTGATATCTAGTATAACCTTGTTAAGATATAAACCTATAAATTTTTTGATGCCACTACCTTGGAGCATGTTTTAAGCCATACAAGCTCTTCTTCAACTTACACGGTAATTTTTCCTTTTGTTTGACCTCCTACCCTTGTCGTTCTTGCATATATATTTATTCCTCCAAATCCGGATGGAAAAGGGCTATATTTACATCTAATTTTTCAATATGAAAATATTTTTCTACCACTAGACTTAAAATAGTTCTTATTGAAGTCAAATTAACAAGAGGATAAAACGATTCATTAAAGTCTATACCTTTCTTTTGTGAAAACCCCTTCACCACAAGTCTAGCCTTATACCTCTATTTTCCTCCATATTCTTCCTTCAACATGTAAACCCATTTATTTTGCAATGGTGTTTTACCTGCAGGCAACTTGACTAAGTCCCAAATTTCGTTACGCATAAAGGATTCCATCTCTTATTCCATGGCTTGCTCCAACTTCTTCCCAGTTTCTACCTGCATTTCTAGTTCATAACTTTCTGGTTCCTGAGAATCAGTCAACAATACATAATATAGTGAAGGAGAGTGTCGTTCTTGGAGTCCACTTATCTTAGTAGATCTTCTAACACAACTTTCAGATGCTTGAGGTTCCATTTATTATTTTGGCTTTTGTTTTTGTTGTGGTTTCTGATCATTATGATTTTCAAGAACCTTTACTTTTTTTGTAATCTCATCAAGCACTGTGTATTCTTGTTTTCCTTTTCTTATTTATTTTCCTGCATTTGATCCTTGTACAAGAAATTTTCCTTGAATATGACATCTCTTCTCCTAATTATTTTTTGATTCTCATAATCATATAAGTGATAACCAAAATAATTTACACCATATCCAATAAATGTACATTTCTTTCATTTTTCTTGAAGTTGTGTTCTATTTTCTTTATTGATGTGGACAAAAGCTTCACAACCGAAAGTCTTTAAAAATGAGTAGTTAACCTTTTTAATTGGCCATGTATCCTCTGGAATAGCACCATCCAAGGAAATTGAAGGCCCTCTATTTATTAGATAAATAACAATATATACAATATTTTCCCAAAATTGTAAGGGCAATCCTGCATGCAATCTCATGCACCTTGCATGCTCCATGATTGCCCTTTTCTTCCTTTCCAACAAACCATTTTCTTGTGGTGTTCTTGGACCTATCTTCTCTCTACGAATTCCATGATCTGAATTGTAGTTATCAAACTATTTGTTACTGTATTCACCTTCATTGTCTAATCTAAGACACTTCAACTTCCTTCTTGTCTCATTCTCAACCAAAGATTTTTGTTTGTTGAAAGTATCAAATACATCAGATTTATTATGAATAAAGTAAATCTAGGTTTTCCTAGTTCGATCATTAATAAAAGTGACATAATAGTGAGAGCCACTAAGAGATGATACCTGAGAAGATCCCCATACATATGTATGCACAAGCTCTAATTTATTACTCTCTTTTTTCCAAACTTTGATCAATCAGACTCTCTTCTACTTTCCATAAACACAATTCTCATTGAAATCCAAATCACAATGCTTCAAACCTGGAAAAAACATTCTTGAGTGATGAATATGCATCCCTTTATCACTCATGTGCCTAAGCCTATGATACCATAATGTCGTGTTTCCTCATGTAGAGGTTAAATAATTAACATAGTTATAAATATCATTGCATAAACACAATGAGCAACCTTTTCTCCTTTTTCTATTAATGGGGATCCTTTAGTGACCTTCGCAGTTTACTCTATGAATGTAGTTACACAACCTTAACCACCTAACTTCCCTATTGAAATTATATTTTTCTTCAGATCTGGAACATGCCTTATCACCTTCAATATACATTGGTTTCCATTATGTTTCTTTATGAAAACCTTACCAATTCCAACTATTTTACAAAGTTTATCATCTCCCAAACGAACCTATACAAAATATCCTTGAACATTGTCATGAAAAGGTTTTCTATCTTGCGTGGCATGGAATGAAGCCCCTAAAACTACCACCCAGGTATCAATATTATTCTCTTCTAAAAGAATCAAATAATATTGTAGTACATCACCTATTTCTTTCAATTCATCACTATTCTCTTCATTTCCATGTCCATTTTTTCGCTTTCGAGATTTGAAATATTTATTCATGTGTCGTTTCTTCCAAATTTCCAGCCTACTATCCATGATATGTATTTGGATCTTCCTTTTCTTGACTTACTATGATTTCTTGGGCTCCTTCCTCTTTCCATTTTTCTTCTCCTAGTCTCTGTAGTCAAATCATTACCTTATGTCTCACCAAATATTTGCCATCATATTTCCTCACTAAGGATGGCACCAACAACATCATCAAACTTTAAAGTACTAGATCTAGAGATAGAGTTACTAATAGACATGGCTAAGCCATTCCAACTTTTTGTCAATGAGCACAAAAATAATAGAGTTGTAACTTCGTCATCAAAATTTACGCCTACAAAAATCAAATGATTGGTAACCATGTTACATTAATTTAAATGATCAACAACATAGATTCTCGGATTATCCACAGTGTAATAAGAATCATGTCGACGTTTCAAATCCCAACGAGGATCCATCTTTAGGACTAATCTTTCATCATTCAATAATTGGTCCTGAAGATGGATCCTTGTTGGGATTCGAAATGTCAACATGATTCTTATTACACTGTGGATAATCTGAGAATCTCTGTAACAAACGATAACCACAGAAACCTAAAAAATAAGATAAAAAACATATCCACCTTCTAACATATTCATATTAAATAGATGCTTCCTAAGAAATACCTTATTTGAGGACGAGGGTTTTTCATATATTTTGGCCAATTCCATAATTAAACATTTTTTTGTCGTTTCATTTGAAATGTTAAATGCCACTGATTTAGACAAACATATTCGTATTGTTTTGGGCACATTTCTCTCGAGAATCTCTCATTATGAATTTATCATACTTGTCGGCTTCTTTTATTTGCTACTCAATGGTACATACAAATATTTATAATACATATAATATTTCATCTTCATGTTCCACAACTTGTAATTTTGGATGTTAAACTTCTAAACCCTAAACCTACCATCTTCCATCATTTCTCCCACTCGAACTAGCAACCCTTCTTTCCTACAAGTTTATCAGCCAAGTAAACATTTGACTATCATACCATTTGTTGGAAATTAATTAAAGGAGAAATGAAAAACATAAAATATTGTGGAAACATAAATATAGAAACAAATAAAATAAGAGAGACATAGATATATGTGGTTCACTCAATTTGGGATATATCCATGGAGAAACAACCAGTCCTTCCTTTGATATTATCCAAAAAAATGAAGGGATGCAACCAAAAGCAGATGCGCTATAATTTCCTCTTCTCTCTCACAGAGTCTCCTCTCTCTCTTGCTTAGAATAATATTACACAATTGTAATACAATTCCCTCGTATAAACTAATGGTTTACTTTTAGGGTGAAAACCATAAATTAACGTAAATTCTACCATCAGATAATATTCATAATGAACGACCTAGATTGACTGCAAAATTACAATATTTTGCAAGCCATTTTTTCATCTATTTTTAGCTTTGAGGGAACTACTGTTGGGCGCAACCCAACTTGGTCCATTTTTGTTCAAATATTTTTCATCTTGAGGAGCACAATGGGCGATACCGTGAAGTTAGATCTACCTCATGGAGTTTAGGGGCTTTGGGGTGGGTGGAAGTGCCTCATTTTGTAATGGTTTTCGAGTTTTATTTAGTTGTGTTGCGGAGCCCATGGTATATGGATCATGGTTTTGTAATGATGCAAAGAAATATAAAGTGATGTAAGGATTTTTCAAAGTAATAACATGCATGGTTTATGAGCACGAACTATTGTATTTTTTTTCTTTAGTCTGCTTTGGGCCTTAAGCAAAAGGCTCCATATCTGAGTGCACGGAGACCTTGAAGAGTCTACAGTTGTGTGTGCAAACCACCTGCAACTGTGTGTGTGGGTTAGAAAATATGAATGTATTGAAAAAATCTATCTTAATAAAGAATAAGAAGTTTGGGCATATTTTGTGTTTGCATGTGTTGTGTTTACTTTCTATTTGTATATACGAAGTAATCATTGCAATTGAATGATATAGTAGCACTGCTTATCTTATGTTGTAATGTATTTATGTTTATCTGAATTTCATAAAGTAGTTGATTAATATATATTGTGCAGTATTAATATACATGTTATAACATTGGTTAAGTACAAGAAAAGAAACGTAAAGCGACCTTGAGGCTTGCACAATCCCTCAAGGCTGCAGAAACCTAGTTATACAACCACCCATAGACACCTCAAGTGATACTACAATATTCTTGTAGGTTTTTTCCAAAAGGGTTGGTGTCTGAGGGTTTTTTTTGTGCGAAGTCCAATCCAAACCTGGGTCAAGCCCAAGCAAGCCAACAAATGGTTTCGCTGCATGGACCAGGATCTGTTTGAGGGACATGTGGATGTGGAATCCATCAAAGAAGGACATATAATATTGGGTAGATTAGAAAGAGTAAGAGTTTTCAGCACAAGAAAACATAAATCCACATTTTTCAATTGAAGCTTGGTTATAGAGGTCTATTTTCACAAAACAACACGATATTTTCTTTGCATTGTTTTCTAATGAGCTACATGAATGGTTTTAAAGGTTGACTAAGGACAAAAATTATTTTAAAAATAGCGAGCCTACAACATGGAGCCCTGAATTGATACAACGACTCAAGGATACCAGTAACAACATCTCAAGAGTTGTTGATTTCTGGATCAACATTATTTTCGAAGGATTTATCAATGAGTTTGCAATAGACAGAACTATATCTTATAGTGAATCTGAGTGAATATTTCTCAATGGACCACAAGGTAAGTATCTCAATTATTTGAAGTTGTTGATTAAAATTATTTTATGTGAAAATGGCTTACTATGAATGTAATCAAATTAATGTTTGGGAAAAAATGGAATAAGTCTGGATTCATATCTATGTGAAGTGGGAAGCGATATAGGGTAGATCGTGAGAACTTTATTGAGACTAACTATAGTCCCTTATTAGGTGAGTTTGATAGCAAAGAAGAAAGAAGTAACCCTGCAACCCGTAGTGGGGCATCAGATCTAGGAGTTGAGAATAATCAGGGCACCTCTAGGATTCCCCATCCCTCTACTCCCCTTACCCCTCATACCCCTCCTCCAAATTATCCTACACATCCCAATTCCCCTACCCCTCTAAACCCTCAAGAAGAAACATGGGAAATGAAATTAAGTTATTAGTTTTTAGAGGCTTAGATCAGAGGATCTCGATCAATTTTGGTTTGTAGATGATGCAGTATGGAAATCAGGACATCTTACAAACTAAGATGTAAATAAGGCGTAGCTCATCACGACACTGTGAGAAAGAGCATTGGCCTCATATATGAAATACTCTATGACTAATCAAGTTGCTTCATTGGATGATGTTAATAAAGCGTTGGTATCAAAATTCAAGAAGCCATAATCATAGTCGCAATGTATTACTTAACTAAAGGAGATTAATAAGATGAAAAATGAATCTGTTTGGGATTTGGATCAAAGGTTCAAAATGTTAATGGGACAAGTAAGATTTTTAATTCCCTAAGAGAAGCATAAGGAGTGGTTTACAATTGCGATGCTACCACATATCAAGTTTCCCTTGACACAACCAAAAATAGAAACTCAAAGTGAAGCTCTGGAAATCGAAATGAAGTTGGAAGCTTTGCCGTTGAGAGATACTCATGTAGGAGTATAGTATATTTAGAGCCAACTAGAAAATTTGACCTTGGAGTTGAACTATATAAAGAAAGATACAAGAATTTTGGTGTATAAAGTGAAAATAAGGGGGCCAATCTAAGGAACAATTCCTTGTGTTCAGAGATTACTTATCTAGTGGAGCACCTAATCCATTGAATCCGAGATTAAATATATGGTGTGAGATATGCATAACTATAGGAAAACATCGTTCAGAATAGTGTTCTTTATTATAGAAGTATGTGCTGACCCCAAGGCAGTTGCTCTGCAACTTTTGTAAATTAGTGGGGCATGATGAGAAAAATCGTCAAAGAAATGAACTGATAATGGAACACACTGATGATGCATATATAATGAAATGTGAAGGATATACACATGATGACCAAGAACATCATGTTGGTTGAGGATGTTTCCAAGGATGAGGATGAGGATGAGGAGGTGTTCGATGATGTTGTTAGCCTATTTGTTATAAATGCGAACATACATGACACTATGTAAGAAATTTTTAGAATCATTCTTCCATATGTGAGTATTATAAATATTTGGATCATGTGATAGAATAAGTTGATCCTTATGGAAAATATGCAGGAGAAAAGGGACCAGTAGCCCACGTAGAATCTGTAGATGATGACTTTTGAACCAAGGGAGAATGAAACACGCATGAATATTGTAACGAGGAGTGGAGCTTCAACGAAACATGATAAAGTAGAAGGTAAGAATCCAATGGAAGATACATGGGTATGAAATACCACAGAAAAATCCCCTGGGTTTAGTATTCAAATAGAAAAAGAAACATTCATGGAGGCAAAGAGAAGCTTGATGGATCTTGGAACTTCGACATCTAAAGTGTATTCGATGAAAAATTTAATACCAAATAAGGACAATGATAAAGTAATTACTCAAACAAAATATTTTGATCCATGTATCTTTAGGTCATTCTTACAGACTGGCGTGAAGTTGTTGTGGAACCAAAAAGTTGTCGAAGGACTTCAAGAGTTGATAGACTCCTATGCTGATAAAGAATTTCCATAGACCGATCAATGCACAGTAAATAATTTACATCGACATAAGAAGAGAACAGGGAATGAGATGAGAGTAACTGCGTAGATCATAGAATATGATATGGATTAGGTAATCCTAGATTCGGGATCTGATGCCAACGTGTTACCTAAGAAAACATGGGATTTAATGGGGAGACCGAAGTTGCAATGGTTGCTGATCTAGTTGAAGATGACCAACCAAAAGAATATCCTCCCTATGGGAAGGTTACTTGGTGTTGTAGTAGATATTAAAGGAGTGCGCATTGTTGCATAATTCAAAGTGATTGAAATGTAGATGATAGCAACCCCTATCCAGCGTTGCTTGCATTGGATTTGGATTTTGACACTGTGGCAATAATCAAATTGAAGAAGAGAAAAATGGTATTCGATAAATACAATACGAGGGTCATTGTGCCTTTGGACCCTTCAGAAGGAGTGCCCTATATAGAGCTTGTACACTATGAGTACTAATATGCAGATGTTGACAAGATTTAAAATATGACAACTATGGAGGAATATTTGATTAATCCCACTTCAGATGGTAGGTTAAGATGGGAACGAGACAATTCCTACACTTCAAATTCTGAGGAAGAACTAGAAAATTGGCAGAACAAGTTACATGAAGTATCTACAAGAAGATGTGCCAGAATCACAAGATCACTTCATTGTATAACCTCAGAGGTATGTAATATACCTTATTATGATGGGATAGGAGATGTAATTCTTTTTCTTGATAAATTTGAAAGGGAAATACCAGAAGAACAGAGGTTCCAAGCTTTGAATGTATCTCTGAGGTCTACACCCACTAGATGTTGGGGTACTCATAATGAAAATATAGGAAGTTGGTAAGAGTGTAGAAGGCTAATGAGGGTCATATTTGGGCTAATAGATACTAGGATTGAAGTAAAATATGATGTCAAGGTTGATCCATGGGAGCATATTTATCAATTCACTTAATTTTGAGAAAAAGTTCTAGAACAAGAGTGGGTACACGTGTTTTTTCACACACTGGAAACTATACCTATGAACTGGTATCTTGAGACCTAACTACGACATGGAACTACAAAATGGATAGATTAGGTTGAAGGATTCATACTAACATTAAGTTTAGAAGATGATTGTCTATGCATATATGAAGCTATTTTGAAAATTAGAGAGAGTGATTTTAAGAACACAACTTCACTAACATGGATGCATCCAGATTGGACCACGCAGTTGAATCAAGTACTGAAATGCTATAATGTGACCATGGAACAAGATGATGAGGATCCACACAATATTTTTATCTCGGAATTAGAAGGACATTGTGAAGTTCATAAACCAGAACCCAGAATACTTGACATAAAAAATCCTATGAAGACGAAGAAGGTGAATATTGGGTCAGAAGAAGAACCAAAATTTGTAATGATTGGAGATTATTGGGATGAAGACATGGTTATCGAAATTTCAAAGCTACTGCACAAATATCAAGATCTCTTTCCCAAAAAAATTTCTGAATTGTAGGGCATTGTAGGGGATCTAGGTGTTATTAGGATTCCCCTGAAATCTAATGTGAAGCCAGTAAAGCAAAGACCCTATAGGTTGAATCCTAAATACAAGGAAAATTTGAATTTGGAGTTAGATAAAATGATCACAGTTTGGATTATTGAACTGGTTGAAGAGTCTGAATGGGTAAGTGATGAACCCTTAGTTAAACTGAGAGGGGGGTGGGGGAATCAGTTTAATAAATTCATGGACTTTTAATCTTTTTCTTTAAACTTATTTACACCTCCATTTCATAGGCAAATTAATATATAAGTAAAAATCAATCTTAATATCTTCGCAGCAAGAGTTAAGCAGATTAAATACAGTATATCAACACATAATCATCATACACATAGACAATAGATATAAGTGGAAACCCATAAGGGAGAAAACCACATCTTATTATTGTTGTGATGCAAAGGCAAGCTCCAACTCGCTCTCACCACTGATTTTTTGTAGGCTCCAACCTACAGGAGGCTACTACCTCAAATTCTGCAAGCTACAACTTGCAAGGAATCTCCAACTCCCATCTATTTTCTTCAGGCTACAACCCACAGGAGGCTCCTACCTCAACTAGATACAACTGGACATCTATCAAGCTAATTGATGTGGAAGCACCAACTCCCTCACATTACAATAAAATCATATGCTGATTTACCTGGATATCAACTCTATTTTTCTGCTTCTTCATTGCTGCCCTTCCAGCCTTCAAATCTGCTTCACCTCTATCTTCTCTCTCTCATTCTTCCAGTCTCTAACCTCTCTATGCATATTGCAACGACATTATTTATAGAGATAATTTCATGGTTGTTTTCATTCTCTATGGGAATATGAAGTGAACGTGAATGACTCTTTGCCTTTCACCAACTCATTTCCTCACTCATCATATTCTGAATGTTACAACAATATATACATTTACTTCAATATAAAATGGAGTTTTGCTTTGCCTTAGAGACTTGCCTTTTCATCACAAAAAATATAAAATAATTAATGAATTTACAATCACAGTTACAACAATATTTCAATTCAACCCTTTCATCTTCTTACTTTTCTGTTCATTTTTTCTTCTCTGCCTGTTGTTATATTTCCAACTGAGCTGTAGCATTACCGTCTTAGCCCAACTTGACCCATGCCTTTATGTTTTACACCACCTCTCCTATTGCATATCTTACTCGCAGTGTTCTATGCTCTTCTCTCTCCTTTTCTCTGTGTCGGGTTACTTACCTGAGTATCCTTCTTCCCACGTTCATAATTTGTTATCAAATGGCTGAAACCACATAACACCTATGCACAAGTATTAGTTCAGTTTCACAGAGCCTTTCCTCTTGTGTTTAACCTTTCCTTTTAACTCGAGCCTTTTCTTCCGCATTCAACCTTTTATTTTGTTACTCGAGTCGACCTCCACTTCCATGGTTTTCTTCACAAAACCAGCGCAAACACATTAAACCTTGGACCTTAAATATATTAATATTTACCTATGAACCACATCACATCCACTTCAGAAATCTTACTTCACACTTTACCAATTTACAGATTTCACAATACTTGTGATTCTGCGATTGCGCAAATCACAGTGAATTCCTCACTGTACGTCGCACCTTAACACATATAACATGCAGAGTATTAACACATAAACATAAGAATCTCTAATTACGATGTGTTGTATGTGGGCCAGGTCAATGTCATCTCCACATCTTCATGCCACATCAACTTGCCACGTCATTGCCACGTCATTGCCATGTCATTTCCATGTCACTACCATGTCATATCCACGTCACTTCCATGTCATCACCCGCACTTCGCATTTCACATTTTTTGTGTTTTATCGCTTCACAGCTTTACAAATTTCAATTCTTGCGTTCACCGCTAAACCTTATCGCCTCTGATGTGCGCTATACTTCGCATCACATCTTAATTAACTTGCGAAGTCTTTACATATAAATATAAAACTCACCAATAGCTATGTGCGCTATGTGATAAACCGTTCGGGCCCAACTCTTTGATATTTTCTAAACTTAAAATAACACGGCTTGACCCGCTCGTGCATGACTCTGCCCCAACATGTTCACGACTCTGCCCAGCATGTTCACAACTTGACCCAAACTTGTTGCCTTTCTTTTTTTTCTCCTTAACTGCCTTTGCTCTTTTGCTGCTCCTTTTCCTTAAATAATAACGCTAAAGATTCTCCATTCATCTTTGATGCTTTTCTCTGCTTTAGGTTATACTTCTAATGCTACTCCTTTTCCTTTCTCCTTTGCCTCTTTGCTACACATTGATGCTCCCTGCTTCCTTTTTGCATTCTCACTGCATCATTTCCTGATCTGCTCCTTTGCCTTGTTGTTGCTGCTTCTCTTCTCCTTTGCCTTAATGATAATTCTATTCCTGATCCATTATTCTCCTTTGCCATCAATGACAATATTTCCAACAGTCTCCCCCTTTGGCATTGATGGCAACACTTCCTCCCCCTTTCATTTTGAGAAGTGACTTTCTTCCTCTACTTGTTTTTCCTCCCCATTTGAAATCAATGGAAAAGGGTTACATTTTTTCTTTATACCTTGCTTCTCCAGACTGGTGTATATGAGTTGTTGGGAGAACACTTTGAAAATCATTGAATTTGCGTGTATAGTGCTGAAATGTGCTATACTTATGAAGATATAATTTCTTGATGTACTTCTGCCATAATACTTTGATTCTGAGGACCTATACCATACCAGTGCTCCACTACTCTATCTCTTCTGTGACAACCTTTATGGCTACTCTCCCCCTGGAATGATGCTTCTTGTCTGATACTGACTGGTCGACTACACTGTTTCTGTTCCTAATATTGCAACCTTTGCTGGTGTGTGTGTGTGTGTATATATATATATATATATATATATATAATGTTTTTTTTTTGGATCATATCAGAGAGTATCATCTGCAGACACCACCCCTAGTTTGTCTCTTAGATATTTGAATGGTTCTCTAGCAAGAGGTTTTGTGAATATGTCTGTTGCTTGTTCCTTTGTTGGTACATATTCCATTTTTACTGTTTTCTCTGCTACTTGTTCTCTGAGAAAGTGGTACTTTATTGGGATGTGCTTGGTTTTTGAATGAAGTATTGGATTTTTGATATACTTATTGCACTTGTATTGTCACATTTGATAGAAATAGGTTAAGTGATTCTTACCTTCATGTCTTAAAGTGTTTGTTTCATCCACATCACTTGTGTGCAACAAGATGCTGCTGTTATGTGTTCCACTTCCGTTGTAGATAGAGAGATATATGTTTGCTTCTTGGTTAACCATGCCACCATAATTTCTCTTAAACATAATGCACCTCCACTTGTGCTTTTCCTGTCGTCCACACAGCTAGCCCAATATGCATTTGTATATGTTGTCAATGTGAAATATTTGCCTTTTGGATACCATAGGCAATAATGTAAAATTCCTTGTAGGTATCTAAATATCCTCTTTATTGCTAGAAAGTGATTTTGTTTTGGTGCTTCTTGGTATCTTGCCACAAGTCCTATTGCCAACATAATATATGTTCTAGAGGCAATTAGGTATAGCAGGCTTCCTATCATAGAACTGTAAAGTCTTTGATCTACATCTGTGGATCCAACATCAGTACATAGCTTGCATCCAGTGATCATGGGAGCTGACACAGGTTTGCAATCTTCCATTTGGAATCTTTTTAACATTTCTCTTAACTATTTTTCTTGTGAAATAAATATGCCTTTGTTCTTTTGTAGAATTTGAAGTCCTAGGTAGAAGGTAAGCTCTCCAATCATAGAAATTTCAAATTCTAACTTCATCTCTTCTACAAATCCTTTTACTAACTCATCCTTGTTGCTACCAAACATGATGTCATCTACATATACTACAACAGTTAAGAGTTCATTTTCAGTATCCTTTATATACGAATTTCTGTCTACTCCTCCCTTGTTGAAACCTCCATTATGAAAGTACTTGTCCAGCCTAGAATACCATGCACGTGGTGCTTGTTTGAGACCATATAGGTATTTCTTTAATATGAACACATAGTCGTGTTTATCTGTTAAGGAAAATCCTTCAGGTTGTTCCATGTAGACTTCTTCCTCTAGATCTCCATTTAAGAAGGAAGACTTCACATCCATTTTATATACCTTGAAATCATGATAGCACGCAAAAGACAGAAATATTATAATTTCTTCCATTATTGCTACAGGGGAAAAAGTTTCATCATAGTCAAGTCCTTCAATTTGAGAGTATCCATTAAATACAAGTCTGGCTTTATTTCTCAATACCTAACCCTGTTCATTCATGTTATTATTGAATATCCACTTTGTGCCAATGAAATTTTCCCCAATAGGTCTTGGCATTAATTCCCAGGTCTTGTTCTTCTCAATATGGTCTAATTCTTCGTTCATAGTGTTATCACAAAATTTGGTCCTGATAGGCTGATCATTAGGTAAACCTTGTGTAACTATTTCAAACCAACCTTTTGGCTGAGGCTTAGCCTCCTCAGCCTGAGAGGGCTCTCTCAAGGGTTAATGATATTGATTAAAGATATAAATAGATGGCTAACTATATGTTTTGTGATTTTGTAAGTTTACAGGTTGAAAGATGAAGACTTGCTACCATTAGGCCATGGAGTCAGTGACAGGGATAGAGATAACAATAACTCTTCAAGTAGAAACTGAGGCTTGTATATACTTCAATGAAAGAGTGACACATTTAGGAAAATCTCAATAACTCGAGGTTCAAAGGAAGTCAAAGCATGTGAGACATGAATTCTGAGTAATGATACATCAAGGTATTGAAAAAAAGAAAGTATTAAAAGAGATTCATCAAATATTAACACTTAAAGGAAGTCAAAGCATGAATAACCATGAATTCTGAGTAATAAGTATTAAAACATTGAAGAAAACCATCCACAGATAGGACCCAAAAAATTCATAAGACCATAGTTGAACACTTAAAGGAAGTCAGAGCATGACTAACCATGAATTCTAAGTAATAAGCATTGAAACTATGAAAGGGAAACATTTCAAAGATAAGATATGAACTCATTGAAATACAGTAAGAATCTCAAGTCCAGAAAAGTTAATTTGCTTCTGTATATATCAGTCCATCGAAAGCATTTACAAAAGTAAACTGTTCATAAAACATTTTCCAACCTTAGTTACATCGAAATTCTCACTACTTATAGTCGTCTAGCCTTTACATCAAGTCTTCCAATTGGCTAGACCATTAGACTTTACAACTGACACCAAATCTAACTACTAACTAGACTCATAAAACTAGGACTGACACCTTTTCGAATTAAGAGTTAGATTCCTACTATGATTCAAACACCTAATTATTACATTTAAACCAAAGTGATCCAAATCTTCCTCGAAAGGAATCCTATATTTTAACCATGCTAGCCATCATCAAAACATTAATATGATGAATGCCTTTGTGAAGTAACTCTGCCTATTATCAAGGGGATATCAGTTTGATGATCTGGCACATGTAGACTAGTGTCTTCAAATTATACCTTTAACTGAAAGTCTCCACCTGGAAAATCTAATACTCTTTGTCATCATCTGATACTCTTTGATACTCTTCTAAGGAACAACTATAAACATGTTTTTACCTTCTTCCCTTTTACCAAAATTAATCATGAGAACTATCCTTGCTGTCAAAACTTTGTTTTGAGGTACGAAAGTAGCTAGTTTTAGTAGCGCACAAAAAAAGGTAATATGTGGTATTCCTCTATTATTTTTAACTTTTGGAGGATGTTTAGTGATGAAAATTAGTTAAACATAAACTTCAAAAATTTTCATCCCTATCATTTTAAGTTCCATAAAGCCAAAAATAAATCTTCAGAAATTCCATAGCAAAAACTGTGTTTCAAGCCTGACACTTGCTGCAGAATTTCCTAATACTTTGGAGACTTGGAAAAACTTAGGTCTAAGCTTAGGAAAATTCTATGAACATGCCTGCATGTAATTAATTGATAATATAAGACAAAAATATCATAATCCATTTGTTACCTCCTTATCTATCAATAGTTTCTTCTTCAGCACTTTCAATAAGCTTTGTTCATGATTCCTCTTTCCAAGTCTCTTCTCTCTGATTATGTCTTCATTAACTCCATCTCTTCTTTTAACTCCTTAACTTGTCTTTGACGGCTTCTCATCTCTTCTTGTAACCATAAGTTCCTCTTTCTTGTATGTGACACTATGATGCGTAAAGGTTGTGTTCTCTTCAACAATTTTTTGGCTTTTCAATAGAATTCTCAAAATGAGTTACCTGCTCACTCACTTTCTCCTCCACCTCATCTATCATTTGTTTATCTTTCTTATATCTTTCCAGCTCTTTCTTTGTCTCAGACAACTCATCATTAACAACTTTCAATTGTTCTTCCAAAATCTCCTTTTCAGTTTTCTCTATGACATTGTCTTTTCCTTTTCTCTGTTTGACTATTTCTTCCTTGTCTTTGCTCTGTCTTTTAAGAGAATTTGTTTCTGATTTCATTTGAAATTTTCTTTTAATTTGATTCTTCTTCTCTTTAGTAACCTTTGTCTTACTGGGAGATATAACTATAACTTCTTGAGACACTACTCCCTTTCTTTTATCCTCCTTCTGCTTACTATAACCAATGGTAATAGTTTCTAGTATTTGAGACCTAGTGAGAGGCTTTCGGGGTTTGAAAAGAAAGCCTGAATCTTCTGAAGAGAAGTCTAATTTCTTGACTATGAGTCCCTTACCTTTGGATTTGGATTTTTTAACCTTAGTTGGTTTCACCACAGGCATTTCTGCAATGTCTATGGCCTGCAGAATGTCTTCAAGTCTGCCTTTACCTCTAACAACTTCTTCAGTGTTTCCTTTAGACCTCTTTGCTTCATATTTGGTCTTGTTGTCTGTAACATGCTTGTTAGTTTTATTTCTAGTTCTAGTTGCTGGAGGTGATAAATCAACTTCCTCTACCAAGTCTATATCTGTAACCTTTAAACCTTCATGCTGATCTCCCTCTAATTCTGTAGTGGCATTCATTTCTCGCTTAGAAGAAAAATATTTTAGCTTGGAGACTTTTCTTGGAGATAAAAAATCTAGCTCATAACCATTCATGAACAGGAACGATGCCCAGTCCTATTTTAGTTTATTCAACTCCTCTAGAACTAGCAATTTCATCAGCCAATGGTGAAAAATGGAGGTTTCATTCATTTCAGGTCTCCCTTGCACTTTTTCTGCCATTTTTCTGAGACTTCTAAAAAGATAGAATGGAATATATATCAACTTCTTCCCTTTGAAATGAATCAGTAGTTTGAAATTATACATATAAATTGTCTGAAAACGACCTTCAGATGTAAAGTATTTTTGCATGACTGTTAACAATTTGGAATATTCATCTCTAAGACAAGTTCTGGGAATTCCTTCAGTCATTTTAATCCCTACATGTTCAGGTTTTAAGAAATCATTACAAATTTTCAAATCAAACTTGGTAGCCTTAAACCATTCTTCTACCGTTGTCGGAATCCCTATTGCTTTGGAAAAGCTATCAGGTATAATTGTGATATGAAGACAACCAACCTTTGTATATGTACCTTTGAAATTGACCACGAAGTCTCTTGATACCTATTGATGATGACCTTGTAATTTCTGATAGAACTGAATGCACCCTACCTTTGTAAATAACTCAGTGAAATATTAATCTTCCAAAACTAAATTTGGAGATGTAGGTTCATATCTAAACGGAAAACCTCCTTTATAATCCTTCTTTAGTGTAGCCATTTCCTGTGTTATGCAGCGGTGGCCTTCTTTATAACTTTACACCTGTTTAGGAAAATACCCTTGGTGACAGAGAGCTATTATATTAGGAAAAAGAATGATATACCAAAGGGTTTTTGCTGGATAGCTAATTGACAAAGAGTTGCTTTGGTAGCAAAACACGAATGCAAAAATACAGAGTGAAAAGGATGAGAGATGATTTGAAAGTGGAATGAGAGATTTCCTTACAAATAATGGCTGAGTTTCAAAAAAGGTATAACTTTTGAATGATGACTTTGTTCTAGCAGCAGGTCCTTGAAATCTTCAAACATTAACCATTCATCATTACTCTTTAAACCATTATAGGCTGGCAGAGTTTTTCATAGCACGTTTCATTTTACAAGTTTCAATTTTGCTACAGAACTATTAGGTGTTTCCGTAGGGAATTCGGTTAATTTCGTGCTAAATTTGCTGCAAACTCAGGCAATTTTTGACAGATGGCTAGATTTAGGACTTGTGGTCACTTCAAGCTATCTACTTAGAACATAATCTTTCGATGTGACTTGGAATCATTTATAACACCTTATCCAAAGTTTTAAAACTTAAATTCACCATAAAATTTATCATTTTATGATGTCTTGCAACCTAACCAATTTGAAGGAGAATTTTAACTGACTTTCAAGTATGAAATTTTGAAAATTTAGGGTGTGATAACAGTGGCTCCACTAGGGATAGTGTGCCCCTGTGGTACACTAAGAACTGGTAGCTCCAATGCTGCTATCCATCCTTTAGAATAAAATTCTGAAAATTTTGCCAACCTTCTCCTCAAGCTTTATTGATTTCTGCAAGAAGGACTCAAACTGCATCAACTAAAAATGTTCATTCAACCTACCTTGAGCTTATTTGCACATTCCTACCTACCCTATTAGCTGCAATTTCTATTTTAGGTCAAGAAACATGATATTTCCAATAAAGCCAATCAATTGTCTTTTCTGATATATGAGGCTCTTGACTGCATTCGACCTCAAAATAACCATGATAGTGAGATGACCAAAGCAACTTATAATGTATCTGATCTTCATAATGCAAATGAAAATGAAATACTGGTGTGCAAAGATTTGCCATGTATTCAGTTATAGGGTCGAAAAAGACATGGTTAGTTTCATGATCATCATAACATCCTATATCTCCAAACAACTGATTCTCAGCCACACAAGATTCCTTTGATATGCTATCCAACTACTTTTCTGAATGATTCCCATAAACAATGTAATTTTCCTCGTTATTATGATCATTCTTTGATGTAAGCTGCTACAGGGTATGACATAAAAAACCAACCTTTTCCACTTCCTGAGGGTTATAAAAGCTATCTTCCATTATTTCTTCTTAGTATTTGCAATGATTTTCATACTCTTTGTCATCAAAAGACTGGCAAGTTTGTTGCACCTTGCCATCAATCTCAGAGGATGTAACATGGTTTTCATAAGTAAACTCCTGCTGATTTCCATGATGCATTTTATGGGATGTTATCCTTTCTTCTTGGTGTTGAAATGTATTGTTATGAAGAGCCTCTAAAATTTCTTCATCCATGAATTCATCATCATCATAACAATCCTCCAAATAATGAATAAAACTCACAGAATGTTTACAGCAATATTTGACTAGCAATAAGGAGGGATGACACTCTTTATACATCTCATAGAATACATCATGGAAATTAGCAAGAGAATATAATGAACCATTTTCCAAACCTTTATACCAAGGCCATGCTTTTCCTTCTAAAGTGGTCATAAACATCTTCATTAGACAATCTTCAGGGAACTGAACCTTAAGACTATGTACATGCATATGGAACCTAACCAAATGAAGAGCAGCACTGTCTTTCTTTTCATCTTTGAATATTGGAAGATCATCTAACCATTCAACCCTTGGCATAGGTTTTTGAAAACCAGGGATATGAGATAGATTCATAGGGGCATACTTGGCATTTATTCTTGCAATGCAACTCATCTTGAAACTTCATCAAGCTACTAATCTTTAAGTAGTGGAGTCACCTTCCAATTTGATTATTCGATGTGTGGATTCACCAAGGTAGTTCTGAAACCTCAAACAGATTCTGAGCTCCTACTACCTTCAAAAGTTCAACTTCATAATTTTTGGGAGATGTATATCTTTAGACTCCCGGCAGACAAACCAAAATTTTATCACAAAATCTGGTCCTGATATGCTGCTCATCAGGTAAACCTTATGTAACTATTTCAAACCAACCTTTTTGCTGAGGCTTAGCCTCCTCAGCTTGAGAGGGCTCTCTCAAGGGTTAATGATATTGATTAAAGATATAAATAGATGGCTAACTCTATTGTCTGTGATTTTGTATGTTTACAGGTTGAAAGATGAAGACTTTCTACCATTGGGCCATGGAGTCAGTGACAGGGATAAAGATAACAATAACTCTTCAAGTAGAAATTGAGGCTTGTATATACTTCAATGAAAGAGTGACACATTCATGAAAATCTCAATAACTCGAGGTTCAAAGGAAGTTAGAGCATGTGATACATGAATTCTGAGTAATAAGTATTAAAACATTGAAGAAAACCATCCACAGATAGGACCCAAAAAATTCATAAGACCATAGTTGAACACTTAAAGAAAGTCAGAGCATGACTAACCATGAATTCTAAGTAATAAGCATTGAAACTATGAAAGGGAAACATTTCAAAGATAAGATATGAACTCATTGAAATATAGTAAGAATCTCAGGTCCAGAAAAGCTAATTTTCTTCTGTATATATCAGTCCATCCAAAGCATTTACAAAAGTAAACTTCTCATAAAACATTTTCCAACCTTAGTTACATCGAAATCTTCACTACTTATAGGAATCTAGCCTTTACATTAAGTCTGCCAAGTGGCTAGACCATTAGACTTTACAACTGACACCAAATCTAACTACTAACTAGATTAATAAAACTAGGACTGACACCTTTTCTAATTAAGAGTTAGATTCTTACTATGATTCAAACACCTAATTATTACATTTAAACCAAAGTGATCCAAAAATTCCTCGAAAGGAATCCTATATTTTAACCATTCTAGCCATCATCAAAACATTAATATGATTAATGCCTTCGTGAAGTAACTCTACCTATTATGAAGGGGATATCAGTTTGATGATCTGGCACATGTAGACTAGTGTCTTCAAATTATACATTTAACTGAAAGTCTCCACCTGGAAAATCTGATACTCTTTGTCATCATCTGATAATATTTGACACTCTTATGAGGAATAGCTATAAAAAAAATTTTACCTTCTTCCCTTATACCAACATTAATCATGATAACTATCCTTGTTGTCAAAACTCTGTTTTGAGCTACGAAAGTAGCTAGTTTTAGTAGCACACAAAAAAAGGTAATATGTGGTATTCCTCTATTGTTTTTAACTTTTGGAGGATGTTTAGTGATGAAAATAAATTAAACATAACCTTCAAAATTTTTCATCCCTATCATTTTAAGTGCGATAAAGCCAAAAAGAAATTTTCATAAATTCTGCAGCAAAAACTGTGTTTCAAGCCCGACACTTGCTGCGGAATTGCCTAATACTTTGGAGACTTGGAAAAACTTAGGTCTGAGCTTTGAAAAAGTATATGAACATGCATGCATATAATTAATTGATAATATAAGACAAAAATATCATAATACATTTGTTACCTCCTTATCTATCAGCAGTTTCTTCTTGAGCTGTTTCAATCAGCTTTGTTCATGATTCCTCTTTCCAAGTCTCTTCTCTCTGATTTCGTCTTCATTAACTCCATCTCTTCTTTTAACTCCTTAACTTTTCTTTGAAAGCTTCTCATCTCTGCTTGTAACCATAAGTTCCTCTTTCTTGTATGTGACACTATGATGTGTAAAGGTTGTGTTCTCTTCAAAAAAAATTTAGCTTTTTCAATAGAATTCTCAAAATGAGTTTCCTGGTCACTCACTTTCTCCTCCACCTCATCTATCATTTGTCTATCTTTCTTATATCTTTACAGCTCTTTATTTGTCTCATACATCTCATCCTTAATAGCTTTCAATTGTTCTTCCAAAATATCCTTTTTCAGTTTTCTCTATGACCTTGTCTTTTCCTTTTCTCTGTTTGACTGTTTCTTCCTTGTCTTTGCTCTATCTTTTAAGAGAATCTATTTCTGATTTCATTTGAAATTTTATTTTAATTTGATTCTTCTTTTCTTTGGTAACCTCTGTCTCACTAGGAGATATAACTATAAATTCTTGAGACACTTCTCCCTTTCTTTTATCCTCCTTCTGCTTACTATCACCAATGGTAATAGTTTCTAGTATTTGAGACCTAGTGAGAGGCTTTTGGGGTTTGAAAAGAAAGCATGAATCTTTTGAAGAGAAGTCCAATTTCTTGACTATGAGTCCCTTACCTTTGGCTTTGGATTTTTTAACCTTAGCTGTTTCACCATAGGAGTTTTTGCAATGTCTATGGCATGTAGAATGTCTTCAAGTCTGCCTTTACCTCTAACAACTTCTTTAGTGTTTCCTTTAGACCTCTTTGCTTCAGATTTGGTCTTGTTGTCTGTAAAATTCTTGTTAGTTTGATTTCTAGTTCTAGTTACTGGAGGTGATAAATCAACTTCCACAACAAAGTCTTTATCTGTAACCTTTAAACCTTCATGCTAATCTCCCTCTAATTATGTAGTGGCATTCATTTCTTGCTTAGAAGAAGAAGCTTTTAGCTTGGAGACTTTTCTTGGAGATAAAACATCTAGCTCATAACCATTCATGAATAGGAGCGATGCCCAGTCTCATTTTAGTTTATTCAACTCCTCCAGAATTAGCAATTTCATCAGCCCATTGTGAAAAATGGAAGTTTCATTCCTTTCAAGTCTCCCTTGCACTTTGTATGCCATTTTTCCGAGAATTATAAAAAGATAGAATGGAATATCTATCAACTTATTCCCTATGAAATGAATCAGTAGTTTGAAATGATACATATAAATTTCTGAAAATGACCTTCACGTGTAAAGTATTTTTGTATGACTGTTAACAATTTGGAATATTCATCTCTAAGACAAGTTCTAGGAATTCCTTCAGTCATTTTAATCCCTACATGTTCAGGTTTTAAGAAATCATTACAAATTTTCAAATCAAACTTGGTAGTCTTAAACCATTCTTCTCCAGTGCTCTGAATCCCTGTTGCTTTGGAAATGCTATCAGGTGTAATTAGGATATGAAGACAACCAACCTTTGTATATGTACCTTTGAAATTAACCACGAAGTCTCTTGATACCTGTTGATGATGACCTTGTAATTTCTGACCGAATTGAATGCACCCTGCCTTTGTAAATAACTCAGTGAAATATTGATCTTCCAAAACTAAATTTGGAGATGTAGGTTCATATATAAATGGCAAACCTCCTTTATAATCCTTCTTTGGTGTAGCCATTTCCTGTGTTATGTAGCGGTGGCCTTCTTTATAACTTTACACTTGTTTAGGAAAATACCCTTTATGATAGAGAGCTGTTATATTAGGAAAAATACTAATATACCAAAGCGTTTTTGCTGGATAGATAATTGACAGAGAGCTGATTTGGTAGAAAAAAATGAATGCGGAAAGATAGAGTGAAAAGGATGAGAGATGATTTGAAAGTGGAATGAGAGGGTTCCTTACAAATAATGGTTGAGTTTCAAAAAAGGTATAACTTTTGAATGATGACTTTTTTCTGGCAGCAGGTCCTTGAAATATTTAAACATTAACCATTCATCATTACTTTTTAAACCATTATAGGCTGGCGGAGTTTTTTGTAGCACGTTTCATTTTACAAGTGTCAGTTTTTCTATGGAACTACTAGGTGTTTCCGTAGCGAATTCGGTTGATTCCATGCTGAATTTGCTGCGGACTCAGGCAATTTTTGACAGATGGCCAGATTTAGGACTTGTGGTCACTTCAAGGTATCTACTTAGAACATACTCTTTCGATGTGACTTGGAATCATTTCTAACACCTTATCCAAAGTTTCAAAACTTAAATTCACCATAAAATTTATCATTTTATGATATCTTGCAACCTAACCAATTTGAAGGAGAATTTTGACTGACTTTCAAGCATGAAATTTTGAAAATTTAGGGTGTGATAACACATAGCATTTACCCAATATTTGTCCTTGTTGGCTTCATCAAAATTCTTTGGTTCTGTTTGTGACAACATGTCTAGGTACACTTCCTCGGTCTGTTCAGCTAGCTATCTTCTGGTTTGGACTCCTGCACCCTTGTATCCAACGATTTAATCTTATGGATGTTTCTTCTAAGTGTTTCTTGAGGGTCCTTTTGAGTTTATTTCTGTATCTTCTGTTGTCTTATTCTGTTCTTGATTTTCTTGATTTTCATCTTCATGATCATCTGGAATATTGACACGGTTTGTACTTCTGAATCTGTCTAGTAGATCTTCATTCAATCTCACATCAATTCTTTCCAAAATTTATGCAGTATTTTGTTGTACCACCTGTAACCTTTACTCTTTGATGCATATCTAAAAAATATTCCTTCATCGGCTCTTGCATCATACTTCCCCAATTTTTCATCATTATTCTTTATGAAACATTTGTTTTTGAAGACTCTAAAGTGCTTAATTGATGTCGGTTGCGCATGCCACAATTCATATGGACTCTTGTCACAATTTGGTATGAGATGAGATTTGTTGATTATATGAATAGTTGTGTGTACTGCTTCTACTTAGTAGGCTTGGGGAATGTTTCTTTCTTGCATCATGGCTCTGGAAATCTGTTGTACTGACCTGTTTTGCCTCTCTTCCACTCCATTCTGTTGAGGTTTACTTGCGACTGTAGACTGTTTCTTTATCCCACATTCATTTCACAGGTCTGCAAATTCATCGTCAGTGAATTCACCTCCTCTGTTTAATCTGATGCATTTTAGTTCACATCCAGTTTGATTTTCTCCCAGTGCCTTGAATATCTTGAATTTCTCAAACTCTTCGAATTTATATCTAAGAAATTCCACCCACGTTAATCTAGAAAAATCATCGATCATTGGCATGAAATACGATTGTCCACCTAGGGCACTTGTTCATGAAGGACCGCATAGGTCCATGTGTACAAGTTGAAGAGGCTTACTTGTAGATAGTTGGTCTTTAGCTTTGATGTGTGATTTTGTTTGCCCAGTTGGAAGGACTTACATATGGTATTTTGTGGATTCTTTATTGTGGGCGAATCTCTAACAACTTTCTTTTTGCTCAGTTTGATGATGTGGTCAAAATTTAGATGTCCCAATATTCTATGCCATAACCAAGATTCGTCAAGTTTGTCGATGTGGCATGCTTCATTCTCTTGTTCTACTATATAAGCATTGCTCTTTGTTTGAACACCTTTGATCAAGGTTTTTCCTGTGGTGGTAGGCCTTACTTCACAATCTTGGGCTCTGAAAAGGACCTCATAGCCTTTATCACAAATTTGACTGAGACTTAGCAGATTGGATTTTAGACCATCCACAAATAGTACATCCTGAGCCTCTCCTCTTCCATTATTCAGGATAACTGAGCCTTTTCCCTTGATTTTCCCTGCTCTATCATTGCCGAATGTTACATTCCCATATTTCTTTTCAATTGCATGCAACTGTTTGTTTGGTAAATTTCCTTAGGATATGGATCACAGCCTTTGAGAGGACATTCGTGAGACTTATGCCCATTTTTATGGTAGCAAAAAAATTTGATTTTATTTCTGAATGGGTTATGTACACGAGCGAATCCACCATTTTTCTTAATTCCCATTTAGTTTCCATACTCCATTATCTATATATGCACTCTGCATTCCATGGATTTATGACCGAACCTTTTACAACAAAAACAATACCCATGGAAGTAGTATCTGTCTCTAGCAAAGAAAGTTGTTTGAGGTAGTATTTTCATTTGTTACATCTTTTGCTAGTTGGACTGGATTTGCTTTGTCTTAAAGTATGCCCCAATATGTCCAGGTTTGTGGCAAACAAAACAAGTGATACTTCTCACGGGAGGAAGGAACCTTCTTTGACATCTTCCAAATTTGTTCAAATCATCCTTAGGATCGTATGGGAATTTTGTAGTTGACTAATCTTTCTTTTTCACTAGGGGTTGTTGCTTGTTTCTGTTTGTTTCATTATACATCATGGTCTTGATGGCTTCTAATTCTATGGATCCCCTTTTTTGTGCTTCATTGTTCTTTATAGATTTTACAAAAATGATATTCTTGTTATCTTCTACTTTGGATTTGTTGGTTTCTCCTTCATTCCCTATCCCAGCCTTTATATGAGGAGATATTTGAGCTTTTAGTATCTTATGCAAATTTCCAGAGCTTTTCATTTGAGAAAAATTCATAGTTAATTCAATTTGGGCATTCTCTAATTTCTTCCTCAGGCTTACCACTTCTTCTTCCAGCTTTTCACGCTCCTAATTTTTCTCCTTTATTTCTCTTTTCATAATATCCTCTGTTTTCCTTGATTCTTCTAGTTCAACTTTCAATTTAATAATAATTTTTGGATTTGGTTCTATCTTTGCATATTTTAGAAGAATCTCTTTCTATTTCTTACTCTTAATTTTAGGCCTTTCTATTTCCTCCAGGGCACTAATTAGATCCCCCTCAAGATCTACCTTACCTTCTTATTCAAATTCTAGGAGATCTTCCTCAAGCTCTTCCTTGGCCATAAAAATGAATTCTGATGTTCCTTCTTCATTGGGGGATCCATCTGAGCTCTCATATGCACTGTTGTCTTGTTAAGAATATAATTTTCTTCTCTTAAATCTGTTCCATGTCGGCCTATTGCTGAAATTGGTTTTCTCTTTCCTTTTTTACTGATTCTCTATTTTATTACGAGGAAATTTTTATGCATAGTGCCCCAATCTTCAATAGTTAAAGTACCCCCACTCTTCCATAGTTAAAGCACTCAAATGGAAGTTTACCTTTATACTTACCTGTGCCTCTATCCAATATTCTGATGAAGTTTGCCTCTTCTTCATCAGAGCATGAGCATGTACCTTCCTTCTCTCTTATGCACTTGTCTTCCTTAAAGGCTTCCTCCCTCACATTTGGCTTCCCCTTTGGAAGTCTCATCTCATAAGCCTTCAAGTTTCCAAGAAATTGGTTCATGGTCAAGGTTTCCCAATTTGTTGTTTCTTCTATGGCAGAAACCTTAGGGTTAAATCTGGAGGGTAAATATCTCAATATATTTTGTACTATTACACATTCCTTAATGGTTTCTCCTAGAGCTATCATGTTATTCACAACTTCCACAACCTTTAAGAAGAAACTGGCTACATCTTCATCTTCATTCATTTTTAAATTTTCAAACTGTGTACTATAGGCTTGCAGTTTGGCCATCTTCACCTTTTTATATCCCTCATGGATATTTTCTAATGTATCCCAGATATCTTTGGCAGTCTCACTATGCATTACTTTGATAAATTCTGACTCACACAGACCACTCAAGAGTGCATTCATGGCTTTCCATTAGCTATGAAATTTTGTTTGGCTTCTTTCTCTGTGTTAGTGTCCTTTGGTGCATATATTTCTTCCACAACATTCCATACTTCTAATCTAAGAGACATCAAATAGGCTTTCATTCTTATTTTCCAGAAGGTATAGTTTGTGCCAGTAAACAATGGGGATTTATTTGTTGAACATCCTTCTAGGCTAGCCATTTTGGGGACCTAGGATCTCCTTCCAGTTGTTAAACTAGTACAGAAGGAACTGGCTCTAATACCAATTAATGAACCATTAGTTAAACTAAGATGGGGGGTGAATCAGTTTAATGCATTCATGGACTTTAATATTTTTTCTTTAAACTTATTTGCACCTCCATTTCATAAGAAACTTAATATATAATTAAACAACAATATTAATATGTGACCAGTAAGAGTTAAGCAGATTAAATACAGTACATCAACACATAATCATCATGCACATAGACAACAAATATAAGTGGAAACCCATAAGGGAGAAAACCACATCTTATTATTGTTGTGATGCAAAGGCAAGCTCCAACTCCCTCTCACCACTGATTTTCTGTAGGCTCCAACCTACAAGAGGCTACTACCTCAAATTCTGCAAGATACAACTTACAAGGAAGCTCCAAATCCCATCTATTTTTTGTAGGCTACAACCCACAGGAGGCTCCTACCTCAACCAACTACAATTGGACATCTATCAAGCTACAAATTTATATGGAAGAACCAACTCCTTCACATTATAATAAAATCATATGTTGATTTACTTGGATACCAGCTCTGTTTTTCGCCTTCTTCACTGCTACCATTCCAGCCTTCAAATCTGCTTCATATAAGCTCTGGATGTGCACAAAACCTCTATCTGTTGTCTCTTATTCTTCCATTCTCTAACCTCTATATGCATATTACAATGAAATTATTTATAGACATAACTTCATGGTTGTTTTCATTCTCTATGGAAATATGAAGTGAACAGGAATGACTCTTTGCCTTCCACCCACTCATTTCCTCACTCAGCATATTCTGAATGTTGCAACAATATACACAATTACTTCAATATCAAATGGAGTTTTTATTTTCCTTAGAGACTTTCCTTTGCATCACAAACAATATAAAATAATTAATGAAATTACAATTACAGTTACAACAATATTTCAATTCAGCCCTTTTAGCTTCTTGTTTTTCTATTCATTTCGTCTTCTCATCCTGCTGTTATATTTCCAACTGAGCTGCAGCATTACAGTCTTAGCCCAACTTGACCCATGCCTTTATGTTTTACACCACCTGTCCTATTGCATATCTTACCCGCAACATTCTATGCTCTTCTCTCTCCTTTGCTTTGTGTCGGGTTACTTACCCAAGTCTACTTCTGCCCATGTTCAGACTTTGTTATCAAATGACCACAACTGCATAACACCTCTAAACGAGTGTCAGGTCACTTGCCCAGAGTCTTTCCTCTTTCGTTTAACCTTTCCTTTTAACTCGAGTATTTTATTTCGCGTTCAGCCTTTTCTTTTGTTACCCAAGTCGACCTCCACTTCCATTGTTTTCTTCACAAAACTAGTGCAAACACATTAAACCTTGGACCTGAAATATATTGATATTTACCTATGAACCGCATCACATCTGCTTCACAAATCGCACTTCACACTTTACCAATTTACAAATTTCACAATACTTGTGATTTCGCAAATTGCAGTGAACTCCTTATCACACGTCGCACCTTAAAACATATAACTTGCGAAGTCTATTAGTCATCAGTATTTTTACCTGTTATTGATGACTAGTTTCCTTAGCTGAGTTTTCTAGAAGCTGATCTCCAAACTATCAAATATGTCATCTAGAAAACACCCCAAAACAATTTTTGTCCTCCTACCCCTTCCTGTCAGCCTATGATGAGAAAAAACCCCATTTGTCAAGGCATATCTAGTTTCAGCAAAATAACCCTGTCCATAGCCGTCATAGCTGAAAGTTATCTGCTGTCATTTACCCTTATTCCTTAAGCCATTCATTATCCGACTATTGAAAAATTTTCTACAGCCCTATCCCTGGTCATCTGTCATTTGAAAATCTAATCATACCAAAGAAAACACTCAGAATATGTCAAGATTTCCCCTAAGTTAGATAGTGGTGTTTAGGGAGTCTTTTCCTTGGCAAACATAGCCTGAGAAAAAATCCTCTATTCAGTACCAGTCAGCCCTGAATTAGTTCCTAATCTGAAAAACAATTCTTGATCCATCCATAGGTCGCACACCACTAAGAGGTCATTTTGTCTCAGTCCAGAAGAAGTTCAACAAAGATCCAAATCAAAAGAAGATAAGCATGTTCACTATATAAAAAGAATATGCTTAGATCACGAAAAATCTCCATAAGACACCAAGGAAGCTCTCCAAGGTTCAAAGTCATATGTTTTTACATCTCTACAGAGGTATAATTGTAATGATGATCAATGTGCAAAAGAGCAAAAGGACAAAGTCAAAAAGGTCCTTCATGATGTATTAGTTTTCCATCAGTAAAAAAAATGAAATACAGTAAGTGAAGGGAAACTAATAGGTATGGTTTGAAAGCCAAAGTTGCCTAAAAAACAGAGAACAACCTCCAAGTCACATAAATGCAAAAGATTGATGTTATGCTGATTAGCAGTGTTTCAGCATCTCCTCCGAAAAGTAGTGCTACATAATTTTTCCAAAGGACATCATCATGAAAGTGCATAAGAAGACAACTGCTTCTTATATTGCTTTGAGCCTGGGATAAGAACACTAGTCAAAAAGAAATTTCAACATGCCTCTGCAAACACAGTCAAGGGAGGTCAGTCACCTATGTCTAGCAAGAAAATACTCTACATATGCAAGTCATATGGTTTCTACTCTAAGGGTTGATAGGGAGATTTAACAAAGAATGCATATCTCAGAACATATCTCATAAAGAAAATGTCAAATTTCACCTTGTCGCCTATTTGACATGATACCAAGCAGAGACATATGATTTGCAGAAAGGTGATACAGTTTTGAAATAGATGAAATGACATATCTATAGTGAGAACCTCCTCTAGTAAAAGATAAGATGGTTGAAAGCACAGTGATAACCTCCTTCATTAAAAAGTAGATGGTTAGAAGACCTTATGATGAAGCCTCCTCCAATCAAGAGCAGATGGTGGGAACCTGATTAAACCTCCTTCATTTAAAATCAGAGGGTCAAAATGTGGGAAGCCATGTTTCACTGACAGTCAAAGAAGACCTCCATGAGTAGACAAGTACAAAGGCCTCACATAAGTCTGAAGACCCATTTGTAAGGGCTGCAACAGTGGTCTTATGATAAATTTTCCATTATTGACTAATCTGAGAAAACACAGCTTCCACAGCCCTTCTATACCAATCAGAGTGTTAAAGTCACCTCTTTGCAAGCCAACAAAGGCCAACACAGTTTAAGGGAACCCCTTACCTCACAAATTGTGGGTTACAAAATCATTGTTGAGAAGCATTTTATTTAATATGGCAAAAGTATTCAAAAGACTGTCAAAACACAAATAAATACGACCACTTTTCTAAAGTTTCTTACAAAGGCAAAAGGGGAGTTTTTGAAAAATCCTTATGAGTATAAATTGGCACGAATCAAACATTCATTAGTATTATGCCAATCCTACCAAAGAAAGAAGTAGTATTGAGCAATTTTGAAGAAATTTCGAGCTCAGTTTCAGCGCCGCGCACCTGTAGGCAAACTCTGTGTATTTTTATAAAAGGCGTGGCATGCCTATATTCTAGTGTGGTACGCCTATGCCGGTGTTCAGTAGGCACCCAAGGCCAACCCGACAGGCCTCTGTGCGACGCGTTTACGTGTTCATAACTCGCCCGATCAACCAAGTTTGAACGTGCCCTTGCTCATTGAACCAGTGCTCAAAGGGAAACCTCAAATTCGTTGTTTCAAAGGTATTTCTTGCCTCCTAGCTAAATTTTGAGTTCGAGGGAGAGTCTAATAACAAATTTCAAAGATAAACAGTGGTTAAAGAAGGGATTTAATATGCCAATTTGAAAGGTCTTTTTGTGCTTTAAAATAGCAAAGAATATGTGCAGTCTCCACAAACACAAAACAGAGTTTGTAGAGGGTCTCATAACCAGCTTGAAGGACTATTTTAAAAACAGTGTTTTTCATGAGTGCCTTTTTCTTCAAGTAGCCAAAAAGATCATTGATTTCAAAGGAACAGTGTTTGCCAAAGAAGATAGTAATTGGGAGGAACAATGTTACCAGTTTGAAAGGAGTTGTGTTAACCTTTAAAAAACAGAGATCCCAAAAAGTCAGTGTTTGAGGGGAAGAGTCTTTGTGCCAAAACAAAAGGAAATTTCTCTTCAAAAAACCACAAACATATCTTGTTATAAAACCTTCACAGTACTGAAGAGGTGAAATTTTTTTCATTCAACTAATACTTATTTGCTAAACTCAAAGAAAAACAGTGATCATTAAGGGAGGTAGATTTTGTTTGAAAAGGCTTATAACTTAGTGACAAGGAGGCTGCCTTATGTTTTAGAGAAACAATAATCATCAAAGAAGGGCAGTTTTATTCAAAGGGAGAACACAGTGTTTTTCTAAGAGTGCATTATTTGTTCCAAGTCAGTCCCTTAAAACAGTGATATCAAAGAGACAGTGATTTCAAAGGAACCTTTTTCTTGTTTCAAATAACCACAGAAAATAGTGAATTAAGGGAAAGGAGTTCATATTGTCGAAATCAAAGAGAGTTGGTTTCATTCAAACAAACTTGTTGGCTAACTAAGGACAGACTTAGTTTTTCAAAGAGTAAAAGGTGTGTTGGTTGAAGATTTATTTCAGAAATCATCTAAACAAGTTTGCCTTGGTAAGTTAGTGAAGAATATCAAAAGCAGAAATGCCTCCAAAGAAAGATAGCAGGAGTGGTTATCACAAAAGGTATGAGCCTTTTTCAGCTCAGGAAGTGAATGAATCTCCTTTGGTGTTCTTTAATTTTCATGAAGTAGGGTTCTTGGAATTTTGCCAGAAGGTTCAAGAAGTGAAAAGTCATCTTCCTTTGACACATTTATTTTCTTTAAGGCTACAAGGGAAGCATGTTCATCTAGCAGGTTTATATTTCAAGCTCTCTCCTAGAGCTATCTCCAGAGCTACCAAAATTCCATATATTGGAGAAAAATGGTTTAAGCAAACCTACCTAGATTTAAATCAATACAAACCCTTCTTAAAACCAGAACATCGGGATGCTTGCCCAACTATTTTTCCTTTTTCCTACTTGTTGACTAGCTATGCTCCTCTCATGAAAATCATCATGAATTATTTCACATACTAAGGGAGGTTTTCGCGGGTTTATGCTGATCATATCAGGCTTCTCATGCACTTCACAAGAACTCAATTACTAAACCTACCTTTTTTCCTCTATAGAAGCATTGACAAGATGGCTTCTATTGTTCAAAAGAAGCCTTCCGCTCAAAAACAAGCTTGCCTATTTCATCATTCCCTTATCAAGATCATCATCCTCCATCAACTTGAGAAAAAGGGAGTTTCTGGGACTCTTTCACTCCCATCCCAATTTTGCCATCGCCTCTTCCATTGCATCTTCATCTCATGCACCTTCCTCACAATCCACTCATCATGTTTCTCCTTCTTCTAGTAAATCCACTCCTAAAGGACAAAAATCTCCTATGATTGAAAGTGAAGAAGCGAAAAGGCAAACTAGTAGTGAAGAAAGGCAAAGTGAGAGGAGGAAAACAAGTGATGAGGAAGGACAAAATGAAGAATCTTAGCATGATAGTGAGCATAAAGAAGGCAATGATGAAGGGCTGGAACAAATTGATGCAGAGCACAGCAGTCATAAAGAGGAAACTGTTGGCAGCCCACACAACAATGAGCATGATGATAATGAGGCAGAAAATAGTAAAGGTACAGAGCACCACAGCCATGAAGAAATCAGAGACAAAAATGAACAGTGCAGCCCTCAAGGAGACATACAAAGTGGCAGTCAAAACACTTATGATGAAGGCCATGACAGTCCTCAAGGGGGCACTTATGATGAAAAACAAGAAAGCCCTAAAGCAAAAAAAGATGATGATGGAGGCAATAAGGTTAAAGACCAAGTGGAACAAGTGAAAATAGGTGAAATTCCTCCTTCTTCTCCTCCACACAGCTAAGAGCATGTGCTAGCTGCCTCTCCTAAGCAAGGGGCCATGCTTTCTTCTCCAAAGGTAACAAAGCCCCGAACTTCAAGAAATAAAGTGGCTCAAGTTGTAACTCCCAATGTTAGTAGAGCACTCTGAAGAAAAGGCAAGTTTCCCAAGCAACCCATTGTTGAATTACCAAAAAAGAGGAGAACCAAGACGTCTACCCAAGGCAAGGGAAAAGAGAAGGAGGAAAGTAGTCATGAGAAGGAAAGGGAGTTTGATATAATTCAGATAAACAGTGATGACAGTGACAATGAGGCTAGAATCCTTGAGGCCCTCTTGTGAAATAGAGAAGATAAAATTCATGATCTACAAGCTGATCTAGAAAGCTCAAAAGACTTCATCCATGTCCTACAGATGCAAAACAAGCAAATGAGTGGTCAAATGGAGGTATTTGAGGCCCGAGCTTTCAAATATCAAAGGGAGGCCTCCAAAGCACAAACCAAGCTTGAAGAGATTATGGGTGAATTCAATGACACTGAAAAGGAAGAACAACCAAGGAAAAAGAGGCCTAGGACTATGGGTCTCAAGAGAGCTTTGGAGAAACAAAAAGAAGAAGAGGCATCCCTTGTCCAATCATTTCCTCTTACTTATTTACTCGCCCAAGAAATAGAAGATAATAGAGAAGCATGGCTTGAAAGGGAAAATAAAAATTTGGAGGATAAGTTATAAAGAGCTATTTGAGACTTTATCTTGCAAAATAAAATGACCGGGCACTACAAAAAGCTAAATCAATTCGCCCGAAGGAAATTGAAGGTTACTCAAGAAAAACTCAAAGCGGCCCGAAAGAGGCGCCCGGTACAAAAAGTGAAGAAAGGAATATCAGGGCTTGAAATTTTGGCCTCTGCTTCTCAACATGCTTCTGAAAACCCATGAGGGGCTTGCTCACCAAAATTGGGCAAATTTCGACAAGTTTTTGTTTTTTGACATTTTTGGGCCTAATTGCATAAATTTGTGGGCATCGCCATTTTTGTTTGGAGCATCCTCAGCTGTTAAGAGTGGTATCATTGGATGCATTAAATTTATAGGCATCTACTCAGAAAATTTCAGATCAACTGAAGATGTTTTGGTCCCCCAAAGAGGCAAAAAACACTCACTTTTTCGACACTCTGTCCACATATCAGCAAAGGGCTAATTTCTATTTTTTCCCACTCGGGTCCGTTTTTCACATACTTCTAGTGATCATATTTGGGAAAAAAAAGTATTTTCAAAAACTAGACATCCAAGGCTTTCCAACGAGCCATCACAGGCCTCATTTCGACATCGAGAGGTCCTTCAAAAGTTGCACACAAGACAAGGAATTTTCTGCTGCTATATTTCTAAAACATTTTGGTGAAAAATGCAGTTTTCTGAAGTGGCTTTTCCAAATGTGCGTTTAGCCTTTTTTGGCCATTGTTAGCTGGGAAAAGTCAATTTATTTTCCTTTTTTTAGCACTTTTAACATATTTTCATGGATATTTTGTGCCTTGGGCTTTGCAAAGCCTCAAGGACAAAATCAGATATTTGTAATGGTCCAATGGGCTTGCTAGTTGCTCTAGGAGGTTTTCCTTCTCTTTGGCCTATTTATTCCAAGAGATTTCATTGTAAATGAGGCTGAACTTGATGTTATAGAGCAACACATGGTTATAAAAGCTTGGAATAAATACTTTGTCTCATGCATTGGATATTTTCTTGAGTGTTTTGGATGGTGAAAGAGGACTGTTGTAGGATTCCTTGACTTCGTAAAATGGTATAGTGTTCCTTCTCTGTCATGTTTCCTTAGTTATCATACATATTTTCATGTTTCTTGCTTGTTGTAGGACAATAAAGAATAGATTTGAGACATGCCCATGGAGGCACCTCAAATTTCCTGATTCATTACAGCTTCTATGTTTGTCTTCTTTCTTAGTTATGTCAAATAAATTCTTAAATGCTGTTTGATACCCTAAGAACTTGTTCTCAGTTTCATTAATGGTTATTATGTATGCTAATTATTATGATTCATGGTACACCCTGTTTACTCCTTAGTTAACCAAAACCCCATTACTGAAACCTTTTTTTGAATGTTTGATTGTCCTAGTTGAACCAAAGAGGTCTTGTATCGATCTTTCCCTTTGCCTATACTCTGCAATCTTAGTTCTAAGTGCCCAATAGCTCACAATATGATGTCTAGGAGTTCCCTCTTCGTAGCTTGAGTTATTTTTTTGTCTTGTTTATTTTTCCCCAAAGTCTGATGGCGATTTCCTAAAGTTAGAGAGTCTTATACCTATATGTATCGCCTGACTGTTTATTTTATGCATCTATCAGTTTGAAGTTACATTTTTCATGATTAATGGTTAGCCCTACCACATGGATGTCTGCTGTAAAACTATTCATGTTTAAAAGTATTTTTCCTTCACAAAACCTAGTGTCCATCCCATTTCACTCCACCTAAAGATCCATTTTACCTTGACCAAATCGGCCCTTCAATATACCTTGTCCACCATTTGAGGCTTTCTTGACCTTTTCGACCGCATAGCCCAGTTGATCTAACAATATTTTTATCTATTTATTCTTTTATCAGTTCCTCCCTCAAAAACCTAAAAACAAACTAAAAACCTACTTAACAACTAGCCTAAAATCAAAAACATAAGAAGCAAACAAATATACATCCCTTGCACAAATAGAGAGAGCCCTCTCTAAGTCCAGGAAGGCTAGGTCCTTGGGCTCCAAAGTTGGTTTGATGTTACCCTGTCACTTGGCTTGCCAATCTGCCAAATCACGGGACCCTAACAAAGTCTTAACACAAAAACACAATAATCAGTGATTGCAATGTGTGGTATGCAGACCAGGTCCATGTCATCTCCATGTTATTGTGCCACGTCATTTCCATGGCATTGCTACATCACTGCCACATCATTTTTCCATGTCATCACCCCCACTTCGCATTTCACATTTTATCTGTTTTATCGCTTTGCAACTTCATTAACTTACATCCCCGCAACTTCGCAGCTTTACAAATTTCAATTCTTCCGATCATCGCTAAACCTTATCGCCTGCGATGTGTGATATACTTCGCATCACATCTTAATTAACTTGCAAATTCTTTACATATAAATATAAAACTCACCGATATTGATGTGCGCTATGCAATAAAGGTTTCAGGCCTAACTCTTTGAGCTTTTTTAAACTTAAAATAACATGGCTCGACCTGCTCGTGCATGACTCTGACCCAACACATTCACGAATCTTCCCAGCATGTTCACAACTCAACCCAAACTTGTTGCCTTTGTTGTGTTTGCTCCTTAACTACCTTTGCTCTTTTTCTGCTCCTTTGCCCTAAGTAATAACACTAAAGCTTCTCCATACTTTGCCGAGTCATTGCCGCACATTGTTGCTCCTTGCCTCCTTTTGCACTTCATCAAACACAAATGGATTTTCACTATTGTTGTTGGGTTTCCTTCTGCCTCCTTTTCCTTAATGATAATTCTAGTGTTGATCCATTCTACTCCTTTTCCATTAATGACAATATTTCCAACAATAAATCCCATGGTAGTTCAAGAAAATAATGCAAAGGACAAGATCAAAATATGTGTGGAACTAAGGAAGTTGAATGATGCATGATTTCATGATCCTTTTCACACACCATTCATCGAAAAAGTATTGGAAAATTTATGAGGATGGCAGGCTTACTCTTTAATAGATGGTTTTTTAGGTTACCATCATATCAAAATTGCGCCAGAAGATAGATATAACAGAACTTTTGCTACAGAATTCGGGTTTTATCAGTACACAATGATGTCGTTTGGGTTGAAGAATGCTCCTACCATATTTTCTAGAATTGCAGTTGCATCTTTCAAGGATTATATACACAAATTCCTGGAATTTTACTTCGATAATTGGAAAATATTTGGGTTGTTGAAAAATCATGTTGTGAGCTTGAGGTTGATGCTGTATACATGTAGGAAATATCATATATCATTGAATATGAAGAAGTGTATCTTTTGTGTACCATTTGGCATACTGTTGGGCCATGTGGTTTGTAACTAGGAATTGATGGTAGATCCCACGAAGATTGTTGTTATTGTAAACTTGGATCGTACTAAGATAGTAATACAACTACTCATGAAACTTGGACACAGTGGCTATTACAGAAAGTTTATAAAGGGGTATGCGCAGATAACTCCGCCAATGGAGAAATTATTGAAGAAAGATGTTACTTTTCAATGGGATGAAGAATTCCAAAAGATCCTCGACATATTATAGGAGAAGATGGTAACTGCACCTATTCTAGTTTTCCCATACTAGAATAAGGAGTTTCATGTACATGTCGATGCATCTTGCATAGTGTTGGGTATAGTAATGGCACATCCAAAAGCAGGAGAAATTGATCACCCCATAGCTTTTGCAAGCATAAAAATGTCCAAAGAAGAGAGGAAGTATTCCATAGCAGAGAGAGAAGGGTTATTTATGGTCTATGCATTATTTTAGCACTTCATAATTCTGAGGTTGAAGAAAGAATCCCGAAGGCAACATCAAAACCATTTTTGAATCTAGGATCTAGCCCTCCTAGACTCAAAGAGGGGTCTCTCTATAGGATTTAGCTTTGTTTGATACTTATGATATTAGGCTAGTGTATAGATATAGGGTTTGTTTTGATTTTTTGGTTGAGATAGCAGGATAGTGGCCATAGGGCTATGGGGACAAACAAGGGCTGGTTTGATTGCATCAAAAGTTCAAAAGCATCATAGGGAAAGCTAACTATGTGTGTTGGATCTTAAAGTAACAGGAAATGTGAGGTTAAAGAAGCAGTGAATTTGCAGTAGTGGTTAAAAATAAATTAGGAATTTCTTAACCAGAATCCATGAAGAAAACATTTAGATTGTAATCACAAATATAATTAAGGTGCTCCAACAACAAATATTAAACTAAAATTTACGTTTTCCAATAATATTAAAATGAAACGCAATGAGGAAAAACAATGGAAACATTCAACATAGAGAAAAGAATCATATCACCAACAAACACAACTCAAGTATCCTACAAATGGTTTCTTAATATTGATGCTCAAGCTTCCAAAAAATTACAGTGCTCCAATATAGTCGGTTCTTACAATACAGGGTCTCCTCCTAGGTCCCACCCTTCATATTGCCACTACATGCAGTATTTAACAAAAAAACTGCCGGTTTTCCTATCTACTTGGAAACTTCTCATTAATTAAAATAAAGTAAAAATTAAAAAAGTGTGGCCTTGAAAAGGGCCAAGACAAATACATTTGGAAATCACCACATGTGGCTTTTAACTTTAGAAACCTTTCATGGATGGTAAAGCTGACCCAAAACTGGCTGGAGTGGTCTCGAACAAACAACGATAAATGATTCTGACATCTAGCTCTACCACTCGGACCACCTTTGCTGGTTCTAATGCGGTGCTGGCACTAACGCTTCTCTAATCCTAGTCCCTTTTCTATGTTAAAAACATATATATACATATCAGATACAATCCTTAGGCTCAAGATATCAAACTCAATCATCCTTGCCGAAAATAGCAAGTAAATCCTTAAAAATATGAACTGAAATCCGGGTCAAATCAGCTGACAATAGGGGTACACTCAGACATTTGTTTCTCCTCAATGATGACACCTATTAAAAATAGGAGAGAGGTTATTTTTATTTTCCTTGTGCTCATCAAAAAATTCTCTCAAATTTTCAAATTTCATCTCCAGCTCTCCACAACAGCCGCCGCAAAATCATGCCTTAAATAGGGAAACTGAAATCTTGAAAAATGGCCCTCAGACATGTCTTCGATTCTCCCTACTCCTAACACCTGTGTAAAATCAAAGAGAGGTTATTGTTCATTACCCCATTCTGGTCAAAAATGTCTCTCATATTTTCAAATTTCATCCCCGTTTTCCTGTTGTACGTTTTTGAAGTTCATATCTCTGACTACAGACAATGGGAAAAACACCCTGTGGCCTGCTAGGCGTTTTAATTTTGGATTGGGATTTGGATCTGATAGCTTAAAGATTACTTTGGATATTATATCCTAGCATTTCAAGCTACTTTAGATGATGGTAAAATAATTAATGTGATAGCAGCTTTTGGGTCAAGTGACTGTATGTAATATTCCAAAATTTTCCTACAATAATTTGGAATATTAATTTTTGTTGATTTCACCTAGGAGGAGAACAAATGGGCAAGGAGGCCCATGAATAATGAAAATATCAATAAAATCCCTCATAGTATGAAAAGGGGTCATCATGGGAGCTGGTTTTCACACCCTCATGTGTGAACAAGGTTATTTGCAAGTGGACAACGTCAAGTTTGACCAAGTTAACAGCACTAGGATAAGAGGTGGAAAACACTTAGAGAAACAACGTAGTATGAATGGGAAGAGGGTTATTTGGTGGAGGAAACCCTAAAAGGAGTGGGACCCATGGAGAGGGGGCTTTCACTAGTTTAAAAGGAGGGCAAGGGAGCCATTGTTTCTCATGTCATGTATTATTGATTTCATTGTCTATTCAGACTTTGAGCAATCTCCAGTTGTTTAGCTGAGTTGCAGTGCTCCTTATTGTTGAAAATTCAGCAATATGATGGAGCTTAGTGAAATGAAGTCACCTTCGCTAAGTGGGCTCGCAGGCAAATTCTGGCGCAAAGTCTATTTTTAGACTATGTCTATTTTTAGACATATTGAGCATGGTCCAGGGGTTGCAGTATGTTATTCTTGGAGTATTGGTCATGTTGGTAAAAATAGATGGACCTCTATTTTTTGACCTATAGGTCGATGTCTATTTTTAGACTGCCTATCCTAAAAATAGGGAAGTCAAATATTATTTACCCTTAATAATATTTGGACTCTAAACAGCAGTTTACTCTCTTGGAGTACTTCAGTTAGAGCCTTGGAAGTGGCTCATGCATCTGACAGAGGAATTACGCTATTCCTAAGGCCGGTGAGCACATGCATGGTCGACTCGCTTAGGACTTAAGTGCGAAGTTTGGTGGAGTTAATTAGAGACGATGGTATTGTGTGTCTGCCTTAATCATTTGGAACCAGTTTAGTTACTTTCTAGTTTAATTAAATTAATCAACTAGTAATGAGTGGAGTGAATTAAATATTATTTAATTCATTAATTCATAACTCATTATTCAACTCAAGAACACATCAGTTCACTACAGTGCATGGACAGTTCAGTGGAGACCAGTGAAAGAGGTAGATGAAAGGGTGGAGTTAGCTATCAGTGGCGACATCAGTTGTGCATGAGATTTGCACCACACTTGGAGGAATTGCCCATGATGATTGTGTTGTCAAGCCAAGGAGATTTTAACCTTGGATCTCTATTTAGACAGGCCATGATTGCACAATAGAGGCAAGGCAATTGGTGGTGAGTTTTGAACCAGTGACTTGTTCAAAACCAAGCTAGTTTGTGTGTAACTTCATGAGAAAGTACTGAGTACTTGTGAGGAGTATTGTACTGATTTTGTTACATGATTTCTCCATTATAATATACACAATAGCTATGGGGTTTTCAGCTATAAGCTTTCCCCATACATACTGTGTTAATGTGTATGATTATTTGATGTGTTATCGCTTTTTTTATTTCCGCATGTGTGATGATCTGAGTGGAAGAGATTATGTGTTGCATATAAATTCGAATTGTATGTGATCAGGATAGTCTCGGTGGATAATTAATCATTATTCAGCAAATTTATACATGGTATCAGAGCTATTGAAGCAGAGATTGATCATCACAATGATTACAAACTTATTTCGGTAGACAGAGTCTGCATGCGGGCCAGGTAGCCTTTGGATCCATCCTTTCTTTGAAATGTGATATATCCAGTAAACGCCCCTTGCAGTCAATCTCTGTGCTAGAAATAATTTTTTCTCATAGATCTAAAGAGGTTGAGCTTTGAGGTGGAATTCGAATTTTGCAGCAGTTTTGTTTTCTTGGTGCCGGTGTTGAAAATGTCTTTCAACGGTTTGCGACTCGAATATGCTCTTGAAATCAGTTCGAATTATGTTGCATGGAAGGATCTCATGGAGGCAGTATTAGAAGATAATGGTCTGAAGGAGTTCGTAGATACGGATGTCCAAAAGCCCACTGATCCTGCTGAAGTCGAAGCATGGCAAAAGAATATGGCGAAATGTCGAAGGATCCTTTTGGAGGGCATCAAGGATCATATTGTATCCAGCCTGCATGGAAAGGCTTCTCCATATTTAATGTGGAAAGCTTTGACGGATCTATTCCAGAGTAAGAGCGACCAAAGGAAGCTAGCGCTCAAAGATAATCTTAGGAACATCAAGATGGAGAAAGGCGACAGTATCGCCAAATACCTCACGAAGTTCACTCAATGCAGAGATGAGCTGGGAAGTGTGGGGGTGACTGTCGAAGACGAGGACATGGTCGACCTGGCTCTCCTTGGTCTTTTGAAGGCTTGGCACTCATATCAAGATAGTGTCAATGGTCGGGAGAAGCTGCCAGGATGGGAGCGCCTTTGGGCGGATCTCATGCAGGAGGAGATAAGGAGGACTACTTGAGATGGATCTTCATCAAAGGGAGCTGATGAAGAAAACTGCGCTTTGGTTGCCAAAGCAAAGAAGGGGAAGGGTAAGAAAACCTCTCATTCTGGTGCAAAGGGCAAGAAGCAGGATATGGAAAAAGTGAAGTGTTTTCACTGCCATGATCACGGACATTATGCTACCAATTGTCCAAAGAAGAAGAAGAACAAGCAAGCGGGAAGATCTGCAGATGGAGAAGCTTTGGCTTCACAGTTCGAGCTTGAATTTTCACCGATCGCATGCTTGGTTTCAAGTGTGATGGGATCGGTTTGGTTCTTGGACAGCGGTGCGTCATTTCATATGACGGGAGATCGGGATTTGTTCTCAGATCTGGAGGACAAAGATTTGGGTGTGCACATCGAGATGGGAAATGATGGTAGATACAGTGTGACTGGTATCGGTACCATATCCTTTCAGAGGGAGTCTGGTAAACCCTTTGTATTGAGGGATGTCATGCATGTACCTGGATTGAAGAAGAACTTGATCTTTGTGGCGATGTTGGAGGATAAGGGGTATGATGTGGTCTTCAGCGAAGGAAAAGCCTTCCTGCACAGTAAGACTACTGGTGAGACCCGGAAGATAGGGGTTCGAACCAAGAACCTTTATCAGTTGCAGGTAGATGGCTGTGCAGCTATGGCATGCAAGGCGGGAGAAGTGGTGAGCCGGGATGATGAGGGCGAACTGTGGCACAGGAGATTGGGCCACCTTCACCATGGAGCTTTGAAGATTCTGTAGCAGATTTCTACTGGGCTTCCTAAGGGCACTCTTGCGTAGTCAGATCAGTGCAAGGGGTGTACTTTAGGGAAGTATGTGAAAGCCACCTTTCACGAGAAGGATATTCGCGCCACGACGATCCTTGAGAGAGTTCACACAGACGTGTGTGGTCCTTTCTCAGTTGCTTCGACAGCAAAGCACAGGTATTATGTGATCTTTGTTGATGATTTCTCTCGAAAGTGCTGGATCTTCTTCATGCAGAAGAAGAGCGATACATTCGCGAAGTTCTGTGAGTTTAAAGCACTGGTCGAGAAGGAGTCGGGGAATAAGGTGATTTCTCTAAGGAGTGATAACGGTGGTGAATTCATCTCAGCTGAATTCAAGGAGTTCTGCAGCGCAGAAGGGATTCAGAGAGAGCTCATCGCACCCCATAACCCACAGCAGAACGGGGTGGCTGAGCGGAAGAACAGAACGATCATGGGTGCTGCACGGGCGATGTTGCATGATCAGGGCCTACCCCTTCACTTGTGGGCTGAGGCATGCAATACAACAGTGTATGTGCAGAACCGTTGTCCTCACAAGGTTCTTGGCATGAGTACACCGGAGGAGGCTTATTCTGGCAAGAGGCCTGATATTTCCCATTTGCGGATTTTTGGTTCTCCTGTCTACATGCATGTGACGAAGGATGCAAGAAGGAAGCTGGATCCAACCGCCGAGGTTGGAATATTTGTGGGGTACACTGATACACCTCACAACTATCGGGTGTATTTGTCAGACAGTCGCAAGACTGTTGTGCGACGGGATATAAAATTTCAGGAGGAGAAAGCCATGCAATGTTCGCTTGAGAGGGAGCTACACTTGCATGCAGATGAGGAGCTGTTAGTTCCTAAGGAGGAGCTTCCGGATGTGGATCAGCCACAAGAGGAAGTTCAAGAGGTGGAAGAAACCACCCATGCAGCGCCAACCATCAGAGGGCGCATGCGCACTACAGAAGCTGAGCGACTGGCTCGGGATGCAGAGAAGGTTGTAGGAACACCTACAGCACAGCGCAGACAGAGGCAGTCACCGGATCGGTACACTGGATACATGGCTCTTGTGAGTCAATGTGTCGTGATGGAGCCATCCTCTTTTGAGGAAGCTATGGAGGAACCCGCATGGGTTGATGCCATCATCGAAGAATATGATTTGATCTTCAGGAACAGTGCATAGGAAATTGTCCCAAGACCGGAGGGGAAATCAATGGTGGGTTCGTGATGGATCTACAAAGTGAAGCAGGTGGCTGACGGGAGTGTGGAGAAGTACAAGGCGAGATTTGTCGCCCGTGGCTTCTCACAGATCGAGGGGATCAATTATGAGGATACTTTTGCACCTATCGCAAGGTACTCTTCCATACGGACGATCCTTGCTCTCTCAGTGCATATGGGGTGGCACATTCATCAGATGGATGTGAAGACTGCGTTCCCCAATGGAGTCATTGAGGAGGAGGTGTACATAGAGCAGCCTGAAGGTTTCGAGATCTTCAGCAGTGAGTCGCATGTGTGCTAACTCAAGAGAGCACTGTACGGGCTGAAGCAAGCACCTCGTGCTTGGTACACTCGGATAGACAGCTACTTCACCGGGCTTGGATTCTCCAAGAGTGAGGCGGATCCAAACCTGTACCAGATTGTGGTGGAGGGGAAGCTATTGATCATCGTATTGTATGTAGATGATCTGATTTTGACTGGCGATGAGCAGTTGATACTTTCATGCAAGGAGGATCTTGCACGAGAGTTTGAGATGAAGGACTTGGGAATCCTTCATTATTTCCTGGGATTGGAGATTTGGCAGCGCAGTGGAGGATTGTTTGTTTCTCAGGGCAAGTATGCCCGGGAGATTCTGGAGAGGTTCAACATGCAAGGCTGCAAGCCTGTTGACACTCCTCTTCCCGGTGGTTGGAGGAAGGAGGATGCTACTTCAGCGGAGGTAGTGGATGCCACTGTCTATCGACAGTTGGTGGGGTCGCTTATGTATCTGGTCAATACACGACCCGATATATGCTATGTTGTTAACCAGCTTTCGCAAGCTATGGTTAAGCCTACCAAGCTCTTTTGGAAGGCAGGCAAGCATGTATTGCGTTATATTAGAGGCACATCGGGATATGGTTCATGGTACAGACAGGAGGATCAGTTGAGGCAGCATGGCTTCACAGATTGGTATCATCATATCAAAGATTGTGTTCAGTGGAGAATCATGATGCTTTCATATGTTCCCACGGAGGATCAGGATGCCGACATCTTGACAAAGGCGCTCACCAGGAGCAAGTTCGAATTCCACAGAGGCAGGATAGGGGTTGCAGATAATCCATATCTTGCTGAGAGGGAGTGTTGAAAATGCAGCAAGATGATGGAGCTTAGTGAAATGAAGTCGCCTTCACTAAGTGGGCCCGCAGGCAAATTCCGGCGCAAAGTCTATTTTTAGACTATGTCTATTTTTAGACATATGGAGCATGGTCCAGGGGTTGCAGTATGTTATTCTTGGAGTATTGGTCATGTTGGTAAAAATATATGGACCTCTATTTTTTGACCTATAGGTCGATGTCTATTTTTAGACTGCCTATCCTAAAAATAGGGAAGTCAAATATTATTTACCCTTAATAATATTTGGACTCTAAACAGCAGTTTACTCTCTTGGAGCATTTCAATTCGAGCCTTGGAAGTGGCTCATGCATCTGACAAAGGAATTATGCTATTCCTAAGGGTTTGGTGAGCACATGCATGGTTGACTTCAGTTAGGACTTCAATGGCAGAAGTTTGGTGGAGTTAATGAGACAGATGGTGGAGTTGTGTTCGGTTTAACTTAGTTGAACTAGTTGAGATTAGTTTAACTAGATAATCAACTAGTAATGAGTGGAGTGAATTAAATATTATTTAATTCATTAATTAGTAACTCATTATTCAACTCAAGAACACACCAGTTCACTACAGTGCATGGACAGTTCAGTGGAGACCAGTGAAAGAGGTAGATGAAAGGGTGGAGTTAGCTATCAGTGGCGACATCAGTTGTGCATGAGATTTGAACCACACTTGGAGGAATTTCCCATGATGATTGCGCTGTCAAGCCAAGGAGATTCGAACCTTGGATCTCTATATAGACAGGCCTGGATTGCGCAATAGAGGCAAGGCAATTGGCGGTGAGTTTTGAACCAGTAACCTGTTCAAAACTGAGCTAGATTATGTGTAACTTCATGAGAAAGTACCGAGTACTTGTGAGGAGTATTGTACTGAGTTTGTTACATGATTTCTCCATTATAATATACACAATAGCTGCGGGGTTTTCAGCTATAAGCTTTCCCCATACATACTGTGTTAATGTGTATGATGATTTGATGTGCTATCGCTTGTTTTATTTCTGCATGTGTGATGATCTGAGTGGAAGAGATTATGTGTTGCATATAAATTCGAATTGTATGTGATCAGGATAGTCTCGGTGGATAATTGATCATTATTTAGCAAATTTCTACACTTAGCACGAGGGATTCCTATTTAGACTTCCACTGCTTGGTTTGAAGTTGCGTGTCTTTAGCACGAGGGATTCCTATTTAGGATTTCCTCTCCTTCTTGAGGGGCCTCTTGAGGGATTGCACTAATTTTCCTCACATCCAGGCTTGAGGCCAAGCATCCTCCTCCAAAACTGCTTTATTGCTGCAGCAGCATAATGCTGTGTTGTAGGGTGTTGCAGTGAGGGTTCACTACACCACCTCCATCAGCTATTTTTCGAAGGAAGAGTCTCTCTTTCCTGTGAGAGATCAGTTTGGAGGCATTCATAGCTTATTGCAGACTTTGGCATCAAGCCAACTCATTCCCTTGCCCCTACAGCGCAGTTCCATCCAGTGACTGTGTTATTTATAGTGAAGCATTTGCAGTGGGGCTCTTGCAGTTTGTTGGAGGGTGAGATCTTTGGTGAGGGGATCAGCCTTTCACTTGAAAGATCCATTGGAGGAGGCATATTCAGTTTGGGAATCATCTACAACCATCTCCATCCAGTTCTATTTCTGAGTTGCAGCTATTACCCAGCAACTCCGGCGTTTTGCAGATTTTGTATTTTATAGCCGATCCTTCCAGGATTGACATGAGGTAGCCTTTGGGAGCTGATATATTCACTCCCAATGTTGTATGGGCCATATATTTTGTATATCCATGTATTTGAAATATGTAGCATGTAGTTTCTCTTATAAAATACGTTGTCATAGCTTGGGCACACATGTGTAGTAGTGTTTTATCATGATTTTTGTACTTGTTTCTTGAGGCTAAGCATTGCCTATCTTGAGTAACCTTTTTCCTCAAGATCTTGTATTCATTTCTTGTTTATATTATTTAATAAGATGGCTATGAATATTTCTCACATTTTTATGAGTTGAGTGTCACTGCTACTCCATTATTTTGTTTTCATATTGTTGGGTCTCCAACTCTAGAATATGTTAGATATTCTCATTGTTGTAGCATTTCCCTAATTTGGGATGTTACAATGGTATCAAAGCATAATTTTGGCTCAACCTGTGGATCTCAGCCATTATGTTGTCAAGGAGAGAGAAGATGAAGACTCCACTATGTGGACAGGAAAAGGAAGATAAGCTTACAAAGCTTCTTCCAAGATCTATACAGAGCATTCATGAAGAATTTGAGAAGATAAGGAGGGAGATATGTATAGGATCTCCAAGAGGGTTTGAGACTGAGTCAAACTCTAGATTTTCTTATAGGGAGTGTTAGCATGTAGCCACACCCTATGATGTATAACGTAGTCACATGGCCAATTTTTCCATAAGAGAAAGAGAAGAAGGAGGAATGCCTGAGAGGGGAACTCTTAGCAGGTTCTTTCATGAGTATGAATCTCAAACTCAAAAGTTTAGAGCTCATGTCACTTTCCCGGAGTTTTTCAAGGTCAAGGTGAGGAGGAAAAAGCATCATAATATGGATAGATTTCTTCTATCTATCTTTGATGGTTCCCCTACTTATTCAGCCAGGGCTTGGGTGGAGGAGCTAGACACCTTTATGCAGCAGCATCAGATTCCCAAAGATGAAGCCATCAGAGTAGCAGTGCTGCACTTTGGAGGTAAGGTCTATGCATGGTGGCTATTTGAGTCCTTTACTTTCAAGAATACAAATACTTCTTCCTATGCAATTTTCATTAGAACTTTGATGGAAAGATTTGGTAGGAGGAATTCTGAAACACATGTGGAGGAAACAAACACATCTAAACAAACAAAACCCTTGCATGTGATGGGAGACACCATAGACTCAAAATCACCTCAGAGAACCATAAAGAAGGCTGATATATTGCATGATACTTTATTGGAGGCAAGACCTTCATCTTGTATTTTGGCACAAGGAGGCAAGGGGATCCATTTTCCAGAAGAGGATCCAATCATTGGAGGGTTTCCCACTTATGTTGAGGAGGCTAAGGGCAACAGTGTTGTCATTTCTAGAGTTGATCTAGCACCTCATGCAAAGGGAGGAGGAGCTCTTGCTCCAACTAGAGGGATTCTTGTAGCTTTGCAAGGAAGTCCCCAGGATCTCATACATGGAGGTCCAAGCACAATCAGTGAGCAACATGATTGTGCAGCATTGCAACTGGAAGGAGGAGGTAGGGAGGAAGAGCAGCATCATGTGATGAGAGGCACAGACCCTTCTCTATTTTAGAGAGCTAGTACAAGGAGGAGGCATACTGTACTGTGCTATGAGAGCAAGGGCAAGGTTGCCCAACCATCTGTATAGTCCACTCTTGACATTGATGTCTCACTGCATAGAGGCATTCCACCAGGGAGGCCACCATATCTATCATTGATGAAAGACATCTTGTCTTTGGATTCACCGCTCTTGGATTTTGGAGAGGTGAAGAGTTTAGAGGAGAAATTTTGCATGGGGGATGTCAAAGTAGTAGGCAGAAACATGGAGAGAGCTTCACATGCCAGATCATCAACGTTGTCTCTGAGGAGGATTGATCTTACTGGAGATCTTAGCTCTTAGTAGAGTACTCCAAGGATCTTGGTGAATGCATGATTCTTGATAACCCTAATGGAGATGATAGATACATGGTGGATGATGTGGTCATCTATTCCTATGGCAGGACCTTCTTGACTAGATCTTCTAGTCTCAAGGAGAAGCTGCTGCATGCAGCACATGAGGACTTCTTTTCCATGGATTTTGATGCATACCTTGCCTTGGCAGAGGAGTTCATTTGGGAGGGCATTTAGTAAGACATATTTCAGCATATGGAGAGATGCAGATCCTAGATGATGATGGAGAGGATGTCACAGCCACCTTCCTACTCATTGGGAGTAAGGGAGCATTTTCAATTAAGCCATTTCAGCTCAAGTCTTCGAGTACATAATGGAGAATGTACAATTTCACCTTATGTTTTGTAATTCTTTTCTTTTTCTAAGAAGCATATTGTACCAAGGAGGATTATTCCTTCTCGCATATTTTATAATGATGTACTTGAAGCCATTTGTAGCATTGAGATTGGCTATCTCATTGGTGGTTTGTGGGGAAAGCCACATGACTTTTGGTGTGCACCGTTGACACCCTTTTGTACTTTCATGCTTATATCTTGTAAAATGATTGTGGCAGCAAACAAGTGGCTGGAAAAGCACTTTTTCTTGTTTGAGTTGATGCAGGAAAGGGATGTACTGTGCTGGTTCCTTGTATGGGACCTTGATCCACTTTCTGGTTGTCATGTGACAACTTGTTTCTATTGGTTTTTGCTTCCATGTATTGCTGGTATCTCTATGTTCATGGGAAGCTTTGATTGGAGAGTGGGCTTGAGACTGAAGATGCCCATTGGGAGCATGATTCTCCCTACTATACATGTTATACATTTCAGGAGGAACCATGGGCCAACCATGAATGCCACATTACATTTGTTTTCTTCTTGTGGGATGGACCACTTGAAGAACTTGAGGGGGCACTCCATGGATCAGGAGGAGATGAAGCAATTAGCACAATCAAATCTTTTCCCTTGGAGGATGAGGGGAGACTCGTCTATGAGCCACTCCATTTATATGAGAAAAACATATGGTAAGAGTATTTTTGACTTGCATAGTGATTTGTCTATATATATGCATCTCTTAACCATATATGTGCAGGGATTTGCTCAAAGGAGGGATATTCTTCCTTCTAGATTTGGTGGTCTACATAAGGCCATTATGGATGATCACTCCCTAAGAGGATATGGGGAGGAGGTTTCTTATGGAGAACATACTCACAATGTACATTACATCATTCACTTTCTCTAGGAGATTGGGGCAGAAAGCAAATGGTGGGGAGGCCACCCATCATTTCATTTTCTATGGTAGTTGAGAGTCAAACTACACTGGCTACACTTGAGGGACCATTGTCCTTCTCCCTTACTTCACATGGTAGCCAGCATGATTCTCCTTGTGGTTCCCTTGGTTGATATTGCTAAAGATTTTCTTGGGAGCATGATTAGGGGAGAGACACATTGGGTGAATGTGTCCCTGGAGGGAGAGAACTCCCACACTCTTTGCACTACATGTTCTAAAGGGAGCATGGGAGATGGTATGGCCACTACATCAACACATTTGTTTCCTTATGAGGTGAGCCATATGAGGAATGTAATACCATATGATGATGACTTCCAACTCATCACATATGAGATGATTTGGGCCAATAGGTTTCACAATGCTGGAGGACAGATCCTTAGAGGTCTAATCTCCACTTTGCCATTTGAGGGAAGTATCATTGCAGCCCAAGATCAACATACACTCGACACTTATCCTAAGTGGAGAGTAGGACAGCGTGGGGTGGGCTCTTTTGTCTACCAAGATCATATTTTTAGCCCAACTACATTGCCAGAGCCAAAGGTGGAAGATGACTTTCAGGAGTTTCCATGTTGGGAGGTAACTCATTTTGCATGGATGATTGCTTGGGGGATGGAGGATCCACATGAGGAAGATGTTCCTCAACACATCATAGACTCCATGCCTTGAGAGGAGGCTTTTTAGTCCTATCCTTGTAGTTTCTTGAGGACAAGCAACATTTGGGAGGGGAGGACTGTAATATTCCAAAATTTTCCTACAATAATTTGGAATATTAATTTTGTTGATTTCACCTAGGAGGAGAAAAAATGGGCAAGGAGGCCCATGCATAATGAAAATATAAATAAATCCCTCATAGTATGAAAAGGGATCATCATGGGAGTTGGCTTTCACACCCTCATGTGTGAATAGGGTTATTTTCAAGTGGACAAGGTCAAGTTTGACCAGGTCAACAGCACTGGGATAAGAGGTGGAGAACACTTAGAGAAACAACGTAGTATGAAAGGGAAGAAGGTTATTTGGTGGAGGAAACCCTAAAAGGAGTGGGACCTATGGAGAGGGGGATTTCACAAGTTTAAAAGGAAGGCAAGGCAGCCATTGTTTCTCATGTCATGTATTATTGATTTCATTGTCTATTCATACTTTGAGCAATCTCTAGTTGTTTAGCTGAGTTGCAGTGTTGCTTAGCACGAGGGATTCATGTTTAGGATTTCCTCTCCTTATTGAGGGGCCTCTTGAGGGATTGCACTAATTTCCCTCACATCCAGGCTTGAGGCCAAGCATCTTCCTCCAAGACAGCATTATTGCTATAGCAACATAATGTTGTGTTGCAAGTTGTTGCAGTGAGGGTTCACTACACCACCTCCATCAGCTATTTTTCAGAGGAAAAGTCTCTCTTTCATATGTGAGATCAGTTTGGAGGCATTCAGAGCTTATTGTAGACTTTGGCATCAGGCCAACTCATTCCCTTGCCCCTACAGCACAGTTCCATCCAATGACTGCATTATTTATAGTGAAGAATTTGCAGTGGGGCTCTTGCAGATTGTTGGAGGATGAGATATTTGGTGAGGGGATCAGCCTTTCACTTGAAACATCCATTGGAGGAGGCATATTCAGTTTGGGCATCATCTACAGACATCTCCATCCAGTTCTATTTCTGAGTTGCAGCTGCTACCCAGCAACTCCGACATTTTGCAGATTTTGTATTTTATAGCCAATCCTTCCAGGATTGACATGAGGTAGCATTTGGGAGCTGAGATCTTCACTCCCAATGTTGTATGGGCCATATATTTTGTATATCCATGTATTTGACATATGTAGCATGTAGTTTCTCTTATAAACTGCACTGTCATATCTTGGGCACACATGTGTAGTATTGTTTTATCATGATTCCTGTACTTGTTTCTTGAGGCTAAGCAATGCCTATCTTGAGTAACCTTTTTCCTCAAGATCTTGTATTCATTTCTTGCTGCAATTATTTAATAAGATGGCTATGGATCTTTATCGCATTTTTATGAGTTGAGTGTCACTGCTACTCCATTATTGTGTTTTCATATTGTTGGGTCTCCAACTCTAGAATATCTTAAGATATTCACATTGTTGTAGAATTTCCCTAATTTGGGATATTACACTGTAGATCATCTCTTGCATAAATGTCAGCAGTTACTGTCCCTTCCAATTGATCAAGGTCCCTTCCTTAAATTTTTGTAAGGCATCTGGATCTCCCATTTGAGAAAATATAAACCATTTGAACTCTCTCACGCAACTTGTATGCTTCACAACATATCGACATTGGAACATGAGATGTATTTTCATCCATGACTACACAAGTTGTACCTACTCTCAAATACATGGTTCCATTTAATAACACAGAGGCAGCTCCAAGGAAGAGTCTATTTACTTATGCATAATGTGGGAAATTTCATTTATATGAGTATATGTACAGTTGAGAACCTTCGTCACAAATTTGCGAAGTGTTTTAGTCCTTTAAAGTTTGAACCCATCATTGTCGAGCTTTTTTGTTTCCAACTCGATCTTGATTTACAAAATATTCCTTTGCTCTCTTCTGTAAAATGCATCGTTCTTCAGCCTCATATTTCTTTTGCTATGTCAAATATTCATTGAAAGATTTCTTACGCTCTCCAAGGATTTTGATGGCTCCATATCTCTTATCATTGATGATTACATGCATTGCATGTTCCCAAGTCCAATCATATTCTACATGTGCAGATTCTAGAAGTTCCTTAAAAGCATTATTTGCCTCAATTTTATTGGCATAAATTAGAGGCTCCTCGTCAACTTCTTTCTCTTATTATAGAGGAGTTACATTGATCTTTCTAGTTACATGAATCACTTTCTTAGCTTCCTCCAAATGTTGTGCAGAAGATTAATCAGTTCCTCCTTCCTTTAAATCTCCACGATTTTCTTTATCAGTATTTGACACTCTCGTAGAAATTACAGTTTCTGCTACACTTGTGGGCACTACATTATTTGTGGGAACCACGGCAGTTGGTGTTAATGATGCAGTAGTAGAAAGTGGTAGTGCAGCTGCAGTGATTGATGGCACAACACCTATTGCGGGAGAAGTTGTGAGAACAGATGTGGCCATGTAAAATGATACAGCTCCAACAGATGCAGAATAGATAGCTCTCAAATAGCTCCTCCCTTTCTCTTCCTCGCTCAACAGCATGGAACCATGCATCATTTTCAAAGAGAGAGACTGCCTTACTCCATCGTGTTGTTGATGTAAGTTCTTTACACTCATAGAACATAATTCTGAAGCTCTTGACTGCATACAAACCCAGCAACCACATCGAGCCCTTTTAAGAGTCGACAAGGCAACAAGCCTTTCATCTGCTCCATTTTCTCTGTGTATAAATGATTGTTTTCTACCTTCAAGATTGCATCAACGCTGCCCAAAATCCGTTCGTACTTTCTACGTGTTCATGGTATCACAATTGTGCATAATTCAGGAGACTAGATACCCTTGATAATTGACACATAGAAGGCTATCATAGCCATTTGAACCCTAAAGTTAAAATTTTCTTACTGTTGAGTTTTTCATGCAAAACCCAAAACTAGATTTCGGAGGGTCCAAAAGGTGGTAAGATGTTTCGAATGGGGGTGGTGGTCTGAACTCTCCATAGCTGGCCACACAATCACAACTTTGATTATTAAAACTTCCCTTTTCAGACCCCCCCCCCCACCCCCATCCATTAAACTTTGAAAGACATAAGGGGTTTGAAATTGATGTGAACCATTGATCTTAACCCAATATCATCACTCATAAGCGGAGTATAGGTAAAGTTTAACACAATATTAGAAAAAATATAGAATTAATTTAATTCTATGTTTTAAATAAAGTAATTTTCTTTTGAAATAAACTTTAATAAGACCATTTCAAATTTACCCCACCTTTACTAATGAATTTAAAAATATGCAAGACAAAATGTAAATTTAAAATTTATCACGTGCCAACATCAGCTCCTTCTGGGGATGGCAGCTCCAGAGGAGGCGTCAAGAATCTTAGATCTCTGGATTCGTAAATCGGTGCCTTATCCATTGGGATCATCCCACAACTTATGCCTTGATCTGTCATGCAACTCAGTGACTGGAAACTAGCTAATTATTCCTTCTGAATTTGATTGATAAAAATAGACAACATCCTTGCCCAGCTAGCTTATTTGCATATTGTAAATCTGAACTAAAACTACAACTGAACTTATCCACTACAAACCATAGCACCCAAAAAATATGAATTTTGAAATCTGAACTATTCTGAAATTGAAAATTGAAAGCAATCTTAAACTAAAACTGAGAAAATTCTCAAAGTACTGAGCTCATTTTCACACCTACCTACCCTAATCTACTGAAATTACTACCTTTTTAAATAATAACATAATGCTAGTGCACCCAATCAAGCAACTGCTCTAACAAATTTGTTCTTTCATTGTTTTTCACCATATTTAGAAACAAACATGTTAATGGTGTTCGATAAAAATTTGTAGTGTGATCTTCTTTACATGTAGCTTGGTAGACCTGAAGAATAAGTGAAATGTAGGAAAGGAATGATTTCATTGTGACAAATTTTTTGTCCATATAGATATTATAGGATCGAGATAGACTTGAGTTTTTTCTTAGCATTCCCATTTAACCAACTCAACTCCACGGTTTGAGGCTGTATTTATGCTATTTACATCCTCACGTGCTTCCTGACATGGCGGCAACTTTCTTGATGAGCTTTGAAATGATACTTCGATTGAACACAATGATGAAGCTAACTATCTGATCATATCCATATCATAACAAATTTCGATATTATTACGGGTACATGAATACTTCCTTGTAATATGCAAACCATCCATCATAGCAGCTATTGGGTCATGTATTGCATTATATGGTTGTAGCATTGGTTCCACTGACATTTCATGTTTTCTCCTATGATTATCAACTAGAATGTGACCAATACTCCCATTCACAATCTGAAATGAATTAAAACATAAAGGTAGAGAATCAAACTTGATCAGTTCATCATTTGTTTCAGACTCTGTGACTTCATCCGATACTTGACATTCAAAAGGACTCAAGGGCTGAACCCCTAGATCTAAAACAGATTCTTTATCATCCATGATTTCCTCATATGATTGGTGAGAGAGTTCTCCAATCCTACTGTTGAGAATTTTTTTATAATTTTCTCTCAAAAGTGAGGCAAAACATAGAAGAAGGAATTTTTCACTTACTTGAAAACTTTCTACATTTTTCTCTTTACAATCTTTCTCAGCATGAAAAGTTCGATTGTCGTCTTTGCATTTTGGTAACCGGGCCTCTCCTTCCAAAGAAAATGGTGCTGGATGCTTTGAACAATCAGCCTCAACCTCAACCATATAATTTTCATCTTGATGATTACTTCTAAGAAGATTACTTCCATATGAAAGGTCATCCAACATGCACGTCATCTCCAGAAATTTTCCTACCTCTTTCCGATTTTGAACTTCATATTTGGCTATGTTGTAAATCAAGTACATGAAGTAATCATTTTATGTTTTGGAGTGTCCAGGATGAGATGCGAACTGCTTGGGTACATTGATGCTTTCCTTTTCTGGAGCTAGTGAAACATGAGGTATTTAAACAACATGTTCATCTTTCCTACTATTCTTATGCATCATTTCATTGATTGTATTTGTCAAGATATCTAGTTTTATCTCTGAAGATATCAATTGCTCTTTTTCTATGTTGTCCTTCTCCACTGCTTTTAACTTTTCCTATCTGTTCAGCAGGTTCGCTTCCACATCAACTGCCATATTTTGTATTTCTTCAAGGGTTGTAGGGTCCCTTTCTCTTGATTGGAATGCAATCTCTGGATCAAAGGCATCTAGGTAATGCAAGAGAGCTAATCTTGGGGGTGGCTTTATCTTAGCAGGAATTGAATGGTATACCTTATTGAACCTGGCTGAAAAATGTTGTATTGTCTCCCCTGGTTGTCTTTTTAAATGGTTATACTCTTATATGATGAGAAAAACATTTCCCATGACCACCCATCTATACATGAAAACTTGCATGAATTGATGAAAATTGGTAATGCTTGCAGTTGGAAGATACCTAAACCAATTTTTAACTTTACCTTACAATGATAGGGCAAACATCCGGATACCCACATCATCTTCTTCCACCTCAAACAGGTCAAGAAAGTCCTCAATATTTTGAATGTTTTTTTCAGTATTTGTCTTCGCAATTTATCCATCAAACCTGGGTAGATTATTGATATAATTTGCAAGGAGGTCATGGAGGATATGAGGCAAATCCAGAGGCTTGTATATGTCTGAGACTTTTACAAGTATAGGAGGTAAAGCAAGGGGCTTATAACTATCTGGTATTTCAATAATAATAGGAGATAAAGCACGACGCTTGTGTTCAACTGGGCTTTCCACAAGTGTATCCGTGATGTGCACAGGTGTATGAGTATGTACATGATCTACAATTTGATGCTTAGTTTCTTGAGGTTCATCATTTTGAAAATGATCAATGTAAATTTCAGCAACATACTCTTGATCAGGCTCATGATAAGATAGAATGTAATTACAGATAAAGCCAAAAATGTATCGAATACAATTGGAACTTGACTTCCTAATTTTTCCAAATTACCTTGTCATGCTTCAGGTTCTTCCTCCAGTGGAGTCTTTTAATGAAATTGATCAGGATTGGAGTCGCCAGGAGGATTATTTAGCCTTCTTGTGTCTGGTCACTGTCCGCCACTAGTAACTAGATCTACAGCTTGATATACTTTCCCGAGGAAGATAAATTCTTCCCCAGTATGGTCGCCAGTATGTTAGCACTCCATAATTCGGAGGCTGAAGACAGAATCCCAGAGGAAACATCAAAACCACTTTTGAATCTAGGATCTAGCCCTCCTAGACTCAGAGAGGGATATCTCTATAGGATTTATCTTTGTTTGATACTTATGATGTTAGGCTAGTTTATATATACAGGGTTTGTTTTTAGTTTTTGGTTGATACAATAGGAGAGTGGCTATTGGGCTATGGGGTCAAACAGGGGCTAGTTTGATTGCATCAAAAGTTCAAAAGCATCACAGGGCAAGCTGAATTTGTGTGTAGGATCTTAACGCAGCAAGAATTGTGAGGTGAAAGAAGCAGTGAATTTGTAGTAGTGGTTAAAAATAAATTAGGAATTTCTTAGACTCCATGAAGAAAACATTAAGATTGTAATCATAGACATAATTAAGGTGCTCCAAAAAAATATATTAAACTAATTTTTATTTTTTATTTTTACAATTAGCATATAATAATACACAGTGAGGAAAAACAATGGAAACATTCAACATAGAGAAAAGCGTCACATCACCAACAAACACAACTCAAGTATCCTGCAAATGGTTTCTTACTATTGATGCTCTAGCTTCCCAAAAATTACAGTGCTCCAATAGAGTCGGTTCTTACGATACAGGGTCTCCTCCTAGGTCCCACCCTTCATACTGCCACTGCATGCAGTATTTAACAAAAAAAATATGTTGGTTGTCCTATCTACTTTGAAAATTCTCATTAATTACAATCAAGTAAAAACTAGAAAAGTGTGGCCATGAAAAGGGCCAAGACAAATACATCTGGACATCACCACCTATGGCTTTTAACTTTGGCAACCATTCATAGATGGTAAAGCGGACCCAAAACTAGCTAGAGTGGTCTCAAAGAGGCAACAATAAATGATTCTGACATCTGGCTTTGCCACTCGGACCGCCTTTGTTGGATCATTAATTCTAATGTGGTGTTGGCACTATTGATTCTCTAATATAACTCCATTTTCTCTATTACAAACATTGATATAAATATAAAATACAATCCTTATGCTCAAGATATCAGACTAAATCATCCTATCCGAAAATAGCAAGTAAATCCCTAAAAATCTGAACTAAAATCTAGGCCGAATTTGTTTAGAATAGGGGTACACTCAGACATTTGTTTCTCCCCAAAGGTGACACCTATGAAAAATCAGAGGGAGGTTATTTTTATTTGACCTATGTTGGTCAAACACCTGTCTTGGATTTTCAAATTTCATCTCCATCTCTCCACAATAGCCACCGCAAAATCATGCCTTAAATACGGAAACTAAAATCATGAAAAATGACCCTCATACATGTCTTTGATTCTCCTTTCTCCTGACACCTATGTAAAATCAGAGAGAGGTTATTGTTCATTGCCCCGTGAAGGTCAAAACCTCTCTCATATTTTCAAATTTCATCCCTATTTTCCTGTTGTACGTTTTTCAAGTTAATGTCTTTGACTGTGGACAATGGGCAAAACACCCCGTGGCTTGCTACAGGTTTTAATTTTGCATTGGGATTTGGATCTGCTAGCTTGAAGATTACTTCGGCTCTTATATATTAGCATTGCAAGCTGTTTTTGCTAATGATAAAATAAATAATGTGATAACATCTTTTGGGTCAAGTGACTGTAGATTATCTCTTGCATAAATGTCTACAGTTACTCTGCCTTCCAACTGATCAAAGTCCCTTCCTTAATTTTTTGTAAGGGAATCTGGATCTCCCAGTTCATTTGAGAAAATAGAAACCAGTTGAAATATCTCATGCAACTTGTATGCTTCAAAACATATCGACATTGGAACATGAGATGTATTTGCAAGCATGACTACACAAGCCGTACCTACTCTCGAATACATGGTTCCATTTAATAAAATAGAGGCAACTCCAAGGAAGACTCTGGTTACGCATGCATAATGTGGGAAATTTCCTTTATATGAGTATATGTACAGTTGAGAACATTCATAACCAATCTGTGAAGTGTTTTAGTCCTTTAAATTTTGAACCCATCATTGTCGAGCTTTTTCGTTGCCAACTCGATCTTCATTTACAAAATCTTCCCTTGCTCTCTTTTGTCGAATGCGTCGTTCTTCAGCCTCATATTTCTTTCACTGTGTCAAATATTCATTGAAAGCTTACTTACACTCTCCAAGGGTTTTGAGGGCTCCATATCTCTTATCATTGATGATTACACACATTGCATGTTCCCAAGTCCAATCATCTTCTACATGTGCAGATTCTATAAGTTCCTTAAAAGAATTCTTCGCTTCAATTTTATTGGCATAAATCAAAGGCTCCTCGTCAACTTCTTTCTCTTTTGATAGAGGATTTACATTGATCTTTCCAGTTACAGGCATCGCTTTCCTAGCTTCCTCCAAATCCTGTGTAGAAGCTTCATCAGTTCCTCCTTCCTTTAAATCTCCACCATTTTCTTTATCAGTATTTGACATTGTCGCAGAAATTTCAATTTCTTCTACACTTGTGGGCACTACGTTATTTGTGGGAAACACGACAGTTAGTGTTAATGACGCAATAGTATCAAGCGGTAGTGCAACTGCAGTGATTGATGGCAAAACACCTATTGCTAGGGAAGTTGTGAGAACATATGTGGCCATGGCAGATGAGACAGCTCCAGCAGATGCAGAACATATAGCACTCAAGGAGCTCCTCCCTTTCTCTTCCTCACTCAACAACATGGAACCTTGCATCATTTTCAAAGAGAGAGATCACCTTACTCCATCGTGTTGATGATGTAAGTTCTTTACACTCATCCAACATAATTCCAAAGCTCTCGGATGCATACAAACCCAACAACCACATCATTAAGGGAATTTTGAGGTCTAAAATGGGCCTCATAAGAAAAATGTACAACAAAAATAAACTTTATAAAAACCAATAGGATTCAAGATGATGATGTCAACCATGGGGGATGATTCACCATTTTTTAAATAAAAGGGTAAAAATATTAAAAAATAATAAAATAATAAAACTACTTTTCAACTCGTATTTTCAACTTATCTCCCAAAATTTTTACTCAAATTTCGAGCGGGAGTACTCGTTGGATGCGAAATTTAATTCCTCATCCAAGGAGTACCCATGTTGCATACTTTCAATGAACTCTACTACACGAAAAATGAGAAATACATAAAAAAACGTGATTGTAATCACGTTTTTTTTATGTATTTCTCATTTTTCGTGTAGTAGGACCCATCGAAAGTATGCAACATGGGTACTCCTTGGATGGGGAATTAAATTTCACATCCAATGAGTAATCCCGCTCGAAATTTGAGTAAAAAATTTGGGAGATAAGTTGAAAATATGAGTTGAACAAGTAGTTTTTCCATTTTTCCCTCTAAAATTTGATGATGTCATCAAATCTTATTTGATTTTTTCCACTATTATTTTATAATTTCCTTAGGAGGCCCATTTTAGACCTCAAAATTCCCCTCATGCGAGCCCCTTTAAGAGGCGACAGGGAAATAAGCCTTTCATATGCTCCATTTTCTGTGTGTATAAATGATTGTTTTCTACCATCAGGATTGCATCAACGCTGCCCAAAATCTGTTCTTACTTTCTGCGTGTTCATGCTATCACAACTTTCCATAATTCGCGACACTATACACCCTTGATAATTGATGGGTAGAAGACTAGCATAGCCATTTCAACCCTGAAGTTAAAATTTGCTTACTACTGATTTTGTCATGCAAAACCCGAAACCATATTTCAGAGGGTCCAGTAGGTGGTAAGATGTTTCGAACGGGGGGGGGATCCGAACTCCCCATAGCTGGCCACGCAATCATGACTTTGATTATTAAAACTGCCCTTTTCGGACCCTCCCCCCCCATCCATTAAAGTTTGAAAGACATAAGGTGTCTAAAATTGATGTGAACCATTGATCTTAACCCAATATCATCACTCATAAGTGGAATATGGGTAAAGTTTAACACAATATTAGAAAAAAAATAGAATTAATTTAATTCTATATTTTAAATAAGGTAATTTTCTTCTAAAATAAAATTTAATAAGGCCATTTCAAATTTACCCCACCTTTACTAATGAATTTAAAAATATGCAGGACAAAATGTAAATTTAAAATTTATAACGTGCCAACACATTACAGAAAATGAGGAATTATTTGTTGGCAGTGCACTTCAATATGTTCATTGATCACTTCGCATTGAAGTATTTGGTGAATAATATTTCTTTAGGAGGACAAATCTGTTGATGATTTTTGTTGGTCCGGGAATATGACTTCAAAGTTGTAGTCAAACCAGGAAGATTATATTCTGGGCCTGGTCATCTGTCAAGGATAGAGACAAGAGAAGAACCCACAGGTATTGAGGATAGCTTTCCCAATGCACAACTATTCACCATTAGAGTCATGGATGATCACTTCATGGATATTATTTAGTTTTTGGCCATAGGAATGGTTCGTGCAGAGTACACTATGTAGCAAAAGAAGCAGTTGGTAGTTAAGGAAATTGATTTCTCGTTAATTGTAGGACATTTTTACAAAATGGGATCAGATGAAGTATTGTGCAGATACGTCCCTGATCATGAAAGGTAGAGTATTTTAGAAGAAGTTCATGGAGGAGTTGCAGGAGTAAATTATGCAGGAAATACCACTGTGCAGAATATCTTGAGAGCTAGGTTATAGTATCCCACAGTGCATAAGGATGCAAAGGAGTTTAGTCGATCATTTGATGCGTTCCAAAGGACATGAAACCATATAAAAGAGATGAAATTCCATTAAATCCACAAGTTTCATTGCAATAATTTTGAAAATGGGCTATTGACTTTATTGAACGTACAAACCCACCAGGAAAGAAGACTAGCGCAAGATACATAATCACTGTAACTGATTATTTTACGTGGTGGGTTGAGGCAAAGCGAGTGAATGATTATAGTGCAGACACCACCATGAAGTTCATATTTGAGCATATTTTTTCCAGATGTACGTGTCCAAAGATATTGATGAGTGAACGAGGTTCACATTTCTTGCATAAGACTATTGAGGCATTGACTGAATAATTTCAAGTGTTTCATCAGAATAGCAGACCATATCATCCTTAGGCAAATGGGAAAGTTGAATATTTCACTAAGATTCTTTAGAACGCACTCACAAAAGTGTGCAATGGGAACATAAATGATTGGGATCTAAGGATTCCTACGGTATTATGGGAATACATGACAACATGCAATAAAATGATAGGACAAACACCTTTTAGGTTGGTATATGGACAAGAAGCAGTCGTGCCTATGGAGTAGATTGTGCCAAGTTTAATAATTGTAGCATTCATAGATATGGAAGACTCGAATATACTAGAAGAAAGGATGGAAATTTTTCTTTCTCTTGAATAAGACAGGTATAGTAGGTTTTTATCAGCAAGTGCAAAAAGAAATAGAGAAATCCTGCCATGAGAGGCACATTAAGCATAAGACGTTCAAGGAAGGAGATCTTGTATTGCTGTATGATAGCAATTTTGTAAATTTTCTAGGAAATTTTAAAACACATTGGTTGGGACCAAATATAATCAAGTGCATCTCTGATGGTGGTGCAATTCATCTCATGAAGTTAGATGGTCATTTGATTCTAGGATGAGTGAATGTTAGTAGATTGAAGATATACACGGATGACTTTGTCCCTAGAGATTTGCACTGAAAAATGAAAGAGGAAATTATTAGTGGCACTTGCAGTTGAAAGTGAGCATTGGACTATAAACTACTATGCAGAAAGGGATTTCGCAGAAGGAACATCACTTCACGATCATTGGGAGCCTGGCGAAGTCTGAAAAAACCATGCCAATGGAAGATTAATGTGTCATATTCAGGATTATTTTGAAGTCTGTATGAACATAGATGATGGAAGGGTTTATGCGAAATATAAGGGAGCATGTCGAAGTTTTTCGGAAATATGACCATTAGAAGGAAAAGGTTGTCTTTAAAGGAAAATTTTTGTTAAAAGTAGTAGAAGAATTGCATTTATGAGGCACAGTTGGCCGAATATAGCACCATATAGGCATTAAATGAACAAGATCTGAAATATCATGAGGTTTGAAACTAAAATTTTCATAAAAGCTCTATCCCACTCCACATTTTACACTTTGTGCTCTGGAGAATTCAATTTGTGAATTTTTGACTAAGTGAAAATTGAGCATCTTTCTGTATGTATGAGAGGATTTTCGAAGAGCTTGTCAGAGAATTTGTGAAGAAAGGGCTATTAGGAATTAAGGAATTTGTATCACCGAGTGTAATAGGCCTGAGGTCGCCACGAAAACAAGCAAACACACAAGAAGGACCGAAGAAATGACATGAAAAGAGGCATGCTGAAGCTTATGGAGTAAGGAAATCCCCCATAAATAAGGTAGCAAATGAATAACGAACAAAGAAAAAACAAGATAAGAGGCCTGTAGTGAATTCAAAGAAACCACTAAAGCAGAAAGAACCCAAAGAGATCCACGACAACGAGGAATAAATTGAGCTCGAATAAATGCGGACAGAGGGCACAGATCTTCCCTCTGTGCTGCCACCATGTTTTCCACCAAGAAAGCTCAGTGCTAAGCCTATTAAGGATCTTGAAAATGTGAACTTCAACACCTTCACACCATTGCTACTAGAGAAAGTCTCGCTTGAAGAAGAAGTGTTGGGGAAAATCCCCCAGCTGAAAAGGGAATATTGGGATTTCAATGACTGCAAAAGGTACCCCTAGTTTGACCTCAGAAGGTATCTCCGTCAGGTGTATTATCTAGACAGGGATGTTATCAGGTTGGAGCCACACCAGTGGGTTATATGATTTCAAAGTGCAGGATTGCTAAACATGATCAATGTGTCACACTTCAGTAGAAGCTCCATAAACATGGTCTATGTTCAAAAAATCCTTGCTTTAGTGCATTTCAGGTACCTTTGGCTGGGAGAGAGGATCTCGATTAATGAGATTTTTATCAAAACGGTCACTGTGCTCCCATATCAGGGAAAGGACCCCGCTGAAGAATTTGCTGTAAAAATTCAAGACAAGGCAGTCACAGACAATATGAAAAATCATATGCATTAGTAAATAGATTAAGAGTCTATGACATAAATTCTATCAGCGACCAAGGAGTGCACATTCTGGCAAGAAATATTATGAGGAAATGCAGAGTGAATAAATTTCATGCAGTTGTAGTCTCCTTCACTGGTGTAATGTAGTGAAAAGGTTCAATTTAAATGGGTCGATTATTTATGTAAGGATTTTTTGGAGGACTGTCGGGAAACACAGTAAGAAGGAAAAACTTTTCACTACACATGGTTTCTATTGATCATCGCGTTATTGGCATGGAAGGAACTAGCAAAGTCACAATTTCCTACAGTTGAACCATATGTGTTCAAAGCCGCGTGGCACGCCTAACTCTGGTGTTCGAAGGAGCCAAAACACACACAGGAAAACAAGATTTTATGGGTATTGATGGAGATGTATTTGCGCATGTTGGTGAATCGTATTCTCAAGCTATCACCTATCCTGTATGAGAAATGCCAGAACATTACATATTTCAAGGCATATTTTCACCTGGTATATGTTAAATACAAAAAGGATATGATGGTGAAATGGTGTCCTCTATCATATCTAGTCACGGAAGATGACCTTGTCAGTCAAATAAAGTGTTGGTCAGTGGAGTGGATGTCTCCACCCATAGGAGGTAGTGAAGCAGAGCAAGACACCGCAGAGCATGCAAGTGCCAGTGAGACATATATAGAAAGGGAAACCAAGAAAGAGACATAGAAATAGGTAGAGGTGATCCAGATAAATTTCTGATACCCTTTTTAACCAAGACCTTTGCTTCGTCTGATGTGTTACAATTACATTTTATCAAAGAATTAATGAACACATATCTAGATATAATCAAGAGGGAAACATGTCAACAATCACACAACAAAAATCCAAGCTGTTTAATAACAGAGATTTTCCAATGTGGACTACGACTCTGGGCCTTGGTGTCTCGATAGTGTTGCCTGCTTCATTCAGTGATTTAATTGTCGATGATGTACATGGATGTTGTTGACTTTTCATACAAGTAAAAGGCCTCAACATGAGTGGCAAAGTCTCTCCACGAGGTGTTCCATTACAAGGAACTCTCACTCATCACAAACCTCCTTTCAACATGACAACTGCACACATGATGAAAAAGAGTATCCTGCCATCAAGGCAACAAAGGGATCTCACAACATAAATCACCATCTGATCCATGTGGCTCTAGACACACACACAGGACAAAGAGGGCTTGAGAAAGCTCAAAAATAAAAGTGTTCAGATTTCTCTCGAACCAAGTTTAGGTTGAAGATCTTGTCGTCCTGTTCGAAACGGTTTGACCAGTTTTTCAAACCGATCTTGTATGCAAAAGTTAGAGACAGTCAAAGTTTTGGGTTGACTTGATGAGGTGGCAGGCTTAAGGAAGGCACAAATTCTCACTTTCTCAGCCACTGGAATTTGGCTAGCTCCGATCAGATTTCAAGAGAAATTGTGGGGTCTTTAAAAAGACTCCTTTGGCCTAAAACCAAAATCTTTAAACTTGTATGGTTTGTTTTAAAAATAAAAAATTATTAAAAAATAGGGGGGTAGTGGGCCACCACCCCCACCACCACACCCACACGTTACAAACCACGATAAAAATTAATGTTTAACAATGGGGGTGGGTAGCGGTCATGACCCCGTCGCCCGACCACCCACGTACACGGCAACCAACCATATTAAATATGGGTGGGTGGGGGTTGTTAACCCCACCACCCAACCCACAGCCTCACACCACATGTTAAGACGAAGCTACGGAGAGATGGGGTGGGCCACCCAATGCGGGCCCGGCCACCCCAATTTCCCATATTTAATATAAAAAATATTCGTGGGGTTTTAAAATATCATGTCGTGGTTATTAAAACAAATTTTCCCCTGAATACGGGTGGTCGGGGTTTGACAACCCAACTTCCTCCCTCCAATACAGGATCTTAACCATTGAGCCAACGACTCATTTTAAATACTCTTCTTGCCAAAGTTAAGATAAACCCTCATTTCTCAAATGTGCCCAGGCCAAGAAAAGTAGGAGAGCATGCACGTAGATCGATGCAAATTTGCAGGTGGAACCATGAGCTTTGAAACTTTTTCTAAGGAGGTAATTTTTCTCCATGTTGGAATATAGTCAAGTTTACAGTCATTTTTGACGGTTTTTTGCAGGGAATACAATGGCGAGGTCAGATTCACCTTTTGAGTTGCAGATTTCCAGTCCACCCATGGATCAACTACATGGAGGAATCTAGGGGGAATCTAAAATATTCCTTTTTTCCCCAGATCTTCACTTTCTCAAAATTCTGCAAATGGACAGTCATTTTTGCACTATTCAACATCACGACGCTGATGGTATATTTAGATTTTTCATCTGAGATTTGTATTTTTCGGTCACTTTTTGGAAGTGAAGTTGCAAGTGTCATTTTTCAGTGAGTGAGCAATCAATTTCACACCTTTTGACGCCACGATTTTGATGGTGATTTCAGATCTAGTAGAAGCAACAACCATTCTGATTCTCATGATTCGCCTATCTTCAGCTCGATCTATGATAAGATATTTGTCTGAGAATGATGAATTGAGGACACTCCTACAGGAAGAAAAGGAGGACAAACATCAGTTGTTGCTTCAATTGCAAGCCACGACAAAGGCATGGGAATAATTGATACTTCCTCTTACATGATTCCTCCACTATCATATGCGGTCTATATAGGATAGATTTGCATCAGGCCAGGCCAACCTCCTAAGGTTCAGCCTATGCTAAACATCCTTCAATTGAAGGAATGAATGGCCAATGAGACAGCGATGAAATCCTGAAGCAAGTCACCCCACCAAATTATGTTTATCTTTTTATTTCACTTAATTTAAGGAGAGTTATTTAAACCTCCTCAACTCTATATGTAATTACTATTTTTTTACTCTTTATTTTATTATATAAACCCCATTATGTATTTTAAGAAGGAGTCCTAAAATTTTGAAAAGAAGACTTTACAGAAGTTACGTTTTTGTACTCTTAAAGTTTTTCTTGATAGAAAAGGTTGGACTAGACACTATTTTTCAAATGAGTAGAGTTAGCATATATATGGTACTTTTATCTTTATGTTAATATTCTATTTCAAATGAGAAATAGTTGAATTTTCTTATGGTGTTTTGTTATATGTATATATTTAACACAATATAGTATTAATTCACTTCTAAACATGTCCGATTGCCATTTTTTATACATATTCAAGGCATGCAATAAATAGATGTGATATATGCTTATTCAATTCATTTAATTAACTATTTAATTAAATCAATTATCTTAAAAAAAAAATCATCTCTTTAAGTGTTTGTTGAATCTTTATTTGCATTCACTGAAAGATCATCTCTTTAAAATCGTATAGAAAGATAATTCGTCCTGGGATAGAGATAGGTATATTTATATCTTTTAAGCTTGTTATCACCCCCCATTTATCATGTCACGGTCAGTTACAATACCACCCATCCACCAAATTATATTCCATTTGGAAACTGGCCCCATAAATCCAATCGGAGCAACCATCTCAAATAGATAAGGGATGATTTCTAAGTCCTCGACCAAGTGGTTTTCCCTGATGTTGTTGCACCAATTTTCAAGGCATCAAAATTTATGGTGCTAAAGGAGGGAAACTATACTACGAATGGCACCAAATATTAATCCAAAAAATAAATACCATCAAAAGGGCCATTCTCCCTCCAAATATCATACAACTTCTAGTCCTCATTCAAAATCCCCTATCTATAGATTAGAAGCTGTTCAATATTCTCCCAAGTCTCCTAGTTCCATTCCCAAAGAAATCTCCCCTGATGATACCCTAGAATCGCCTGAAGTACAGACCTTAATAAATAAATTGGAAGAAATTTCTTTTTCAACAGAAAAGCCCGTGCTTTCTGAATCCGATGAAGGAAGTGTCACTTCAACATTACAAGGAACTGGTGTCTTAACTTGTTTTAAGAGTTAAAAACTTAGAATAATCACTTTTTAGTTTCCTCTTCATTCCCAGCATAGTAAATATTCAATATCCAAGACTCAAACATCCACTAGTGAGATTCTTTCATCTTCTTCCCCTCAAAATACATCATTTATTCCTCCTTTTGTTACATCTTCCCAACCAATTTCTTCATTAATTCATATTTCTTCTTCTCATAATACAAGTGTTTCTTCAAGAAGTATCAGTTTTGTGGTTGTTTCTTCTTCATGTACATCCACCACTGGAACTACTTCTTCCACTCTAAATCCTTCTTCAGGACAAATCAATCATCTTATTCACAAAATGGAAAGTATACCTTGAACGAATCTTGGAGCTATTCAATTACTAGGTCCTCTTCATCCTTTAGCTAAGCATTCAAAAAGATGGTTTCCTAAGTATAATGTAGACAATAGTGTCCCAGCGGAAGAACATCTCCATAATTTCATGTTGTCTATGAATCTAAATGATGTCTCTGAAGAAGATTATGTACTAAGATTTTTTCCCTATAATTTTCAAGGATCGGTTGGATCATGGTACTTTTCATTACCACCAGAGACCATTACTATTTGGGACATATTTGAGGAAAAAATTTTGACTAAATTTGGTTATGATCGTACTACTACTACTCTCATCAATGATCATTCAAATATTAAAGAAAATTTGGGTAAAAATATTAAAGATTTCAATTCCAGATTTAATAAATTGCTCAATAAAATCCCAGCTACATCATAACCTGGTGTAGATGTACAAATTGAATGGTATATATCCTATGTTCCTTCTAATATAGAAATTTTTGTAGATAGAGCCAATAAGACTACTTTGGTAGAAAAAATGAAAGAGGCCCTTTCTGTAGAAAAGAGAATCATTGTCTTAGAAAAGAAAAATGCCCAAGAGGATATAAAAACTAAAAAATTCTCGTTTAAGGATGGACCCAAAAATAAAACATCTAAAGATCCTTACGATATTGAGGGATTACAAAAGGTTATCAAAACTATGTCAAATGACATGGTTGAAATAAAGAAACTAGTTGAATCTTCTTCGAAAAAACATTTCAGATCTTTTAAGAAAATTCAAGATTAAAATTTTCAACCTCCAAATGTAATCTCAAATGTTGAATCAGATCAAGTCAAAGATGAGGATGAAACGATATTATCTACAAATAAATCACAGGATGAAGAATTAGTCGAAGTTCATGGATTATGGGACTTTATTCTTCCTACATCCGATAATGAAGATGAACATGAGGCACTACCATTTAACACTAGAAGTAAAAATTCTGTTGATCTCCCTTAGTCTCCTTGGAAGCAAAAATAGTCATCCCCTATTGTTCAGGATAAATTTTTTAACAAAAAGACTCCTTCTCCTCAAATAAGCCCAAATTCTTCTATCGCTCCATCCATGTAAAAGACCTTAGTTGTCACAGATACCATTGAGTATAATATAGTGGAAAATATGAAAAAAGTTAAGGAAAACATATCCATGTATGAGGTGATTAAATTAAAACAACTGTAAAAAATATTACTCAAAGAATTGAATGCAGTCCCTGCTTCGCCCTTACCTGCGCCTGTTACTTCCAAAGCCTCAAAAGGAGTTGGAAAACCTCCCATTGATTCATCTGAAAAATTCAATGCAAATGATGTTATTCTAATTAGAGACAGATCTAATTCGCACACTCCTACTTTCCTTTTCACTTTTGAATTTTTTAACAAAAATGTGCATAATTTTCTAATAGACTCTACAACTTCTTCAAATATCATGTCGTATGTTGTTTATTTGAAGTTAAATATTGCTCCTCAAAATTCTGTAGTACAAATTGTGCAATTATATAGAACCTAAGTCAAGGTAATAGGAGAAATTAATTATATCCTCATCAAACTGGCATCTAATTCAAAATTTCATCAAGTAATTGATATTTTAGTTTTTGATATTCCTAAATTTTGCGGTTTAATTCTGAGTAGAGTTTGGTCAGAAAATCTTCATGTTTATTTCACTATTGATTGGTCTCATATGTGGCTTCCCTACAATGGTAATCCAAATCAAATTTGAGTTGATCGCGAAAAACACATGAAATATTCAGTAAATGACTTCGAGGATGAAAATGAACCCATGGCTTTCACTAATAACATTCTTGGAAATTACTCTGCTGAATATTTTCTAGGTAATTTCAACACACAAAAATTCATTTCTTATCAACTCAGTTAATTCTCAAATCGAAATATTTTCTGAGTTAGACTCTTCCAAATGTATAAACATCGTAGATAAACCTTTTGTTAAAATTTCATTCTGGATATTATAATTTGATGGATAAAAATCCAATGAAGATTCAAGAGCTGGTTCCATACTAATTAGTCCGAAAGGAAAAAAGACAATGCTGGCATGTAGGCTAGAATTTGAACGCACAAATAATACTGCAGAATATGAGGCACTGGTCTAAGGCTTGTATAAAGTGATAGACCTTGGTGTCAAATATCTTCAAGTATATAGTTATTCTGAAATAGTTATCAAACAAGTAAGAAATACTATTCATTATATTTTTGGTCATCTCAAACATCACCAGTCATTAGTACAATCTCCTGCCTCAAACTTCTTAGCGTTTAATATCTCGTCTATTCCAAGGCTCCAAAATACAAGCACTAACCTTCTAGCTAATGTAGCATCCAGACTTATTCCTTCTGAGGATTATAGTCTAGATAGATTTTCTATAGAATTGATTTTTCGCCCATCTATTCCTGATAATGTCGCTAACTGGAGATTATTTAATGATGATGAATATGATCTAACCTTTCTCACATTAGAAGGTCATATGATGATCATCTAATCAATGAAGACGAACATGAAAGACATTTGAATCAAAAGAATGATGAGAATACCGTACCTAAATCTATGGTTAAACTTGAATATCTTTACGATGTCAAAGACAGATTTAAGAAGTTACTAATTCTAAACTACAAAGTTAAACTTTAAGGTTTGAACTAGTAAACCTTGGCACTGATCTCCATCCTCAGAATATCAATCTAGGCCTTTCTCTCTCGTCTTATGAAAGATTAACCTTCATTCATTTACTGAAGAAATACAATAACGTTTTCGCAAGGATATATGAATATCTCAAGACGTATTATACCTCCATTATCCAACATATTATCCCAATGACATCCATTGAGAAGCCTGTACAAAAAAAGTTAAGGAAAATTCACATCGATCTTGAAAGTCAAATCAAATATAACTGAATAAACTCCTTAAGGCCAAGATCATATTCCATGTTAGGCATTCAAAGTGGGTTTTAAACTTAGTCCCTGTTAGGAAAAATAATGGTGACATTCACATTTTTATAGATTTTAGGAACTTAAACAAAGTTTGCCTAAAACACAATTTCCCATTACCACCTATGGAACAAATTCTGCAATGAGTAGCTGGATAAAAATTAATGTCTTTCCTTGATGGATTTTCAAGCTATAATCGTATTTTGGTACATCTTGAAGGTAGGCTAAATACTAAATTTAGAACTAAATGGGACGCTTATGCTTATCAGAAAATGCCTTTTGGTTTAATCAATGCAGGAGCGACTTTTCAAAGAGAAATGGATATTGCTTTCAAAGGACTAATAAACAAAATTGTGTTTGTATACTTAAATGATATAACCATTTATTATAAGAAAAGAAGCAACCACTATCATGATCTCAAGAAAATTCTTGAACGTTGTTTAAAGTATGGAATTTCGTTAAATCCCAAAAAGTCTTATTTCCTTTAAGTGAAGGTAAAATTTTAGGATTTATTGTTTCAAAAGAAGGCATTTTCATAGATCCAGAAAGGATAAAGGAAATTTATGAAATCTCTCTACCCCATAACAAGAAATCCATGTAGTCCTTTTTAGGACAAATAAATTTTGTTAAGAGATTTGTTCCTAACTTTTCCCAAATTTCTTTACCATTGCAAGTAATGATTAAGGAAAATGCACTCTTTATTAAATGGGGACACAATGAAAGAGAAGATTTTGATCTAATCTAGTAAGCCATCGTAAATTATCCTTCTCTAACTACCCCATATTTTTCTAATCATTTCATTTTATATACTTTTTCTTCTGAAACATCTTATGCTATTGTGTTAACACAAATTGATGATCAAAAGATTGAAGCACTCATTTCCTTCTTTAGTTCAAATCTCCAAGGTGTTGAACTAAATTATTCAGAAGTGGAGAAACAAGCCTTTGCTATTTACAAATATTTAAAGCATTTCAGACCTTTTCTCATAAATACACACCAAGATAATAGTTCCATTTATGGCAGTAAGGCAACTTCTTATTCAAAAGGAAATGAGAGAAAAGAGTGAAAATTGGGTTACTGCTCTGCAGGAGTATGATATTGACATAAGACCAGCTAAAATTGTCAGAGGGAAAGGTATAGGCAGATTAATATCTAGGGAATCCAACATATCAGATGACGAAGAGTCGAGTAACACCATACACATTGCTGACGTAAGCCTGAATGACTCTAAATCACAGTATGTTGATCTTATCTTTTATTTAAAAATGGATATGCTCCCACATAACTCAATTATAAAAGAAAATGAGCTTTAATATTGAAAGATAATCAATATCATGTCATTGATAATGTTTTGTTCTGGAAAAAACTATGACTATTACTATCAAGATGCCTTGAAAAGTCTGAAGCATGGAGGGTTTTGCAGGAACTCCATGACGGACCTGTAGGCAAACAATTTGGAGGAGATACCACCGCACACAAAATCCTTCATGCAGGATATGTAGAAATTATACAATATGCATGTATATCTTGGATTCACCCGATCTAACAATGTACTAAAGCTAAATACTGAATCGCTTCTACAAATCTTTTGCAAAATTAAAAACACAATCTCTAATCACATGAACATGAAGAAAGATCAATCTCACACAACACAGATAATTTCTCAGGGAAAGCTTACATCTAAAAACCCCACTATATTCTATTATATATTAATCATGGATCATGAAAAAATTACATACAAAACTCTTCTCACAAGAGCCCTTCAGTACTCAACTAATTTTCTCACATTGTCATATGCAAAACTGACCAACACATAGCCAATTCTCAGCCTCCAGACAGCTTACCTTGCTTAGGAAATCCTTGATGGTAAATATCCCTAAAAGATAGGAATTATTGCCTGCCTTGACTATGCAAGTATCATGGGCACTCCAATGGGTCTTTGTTTGCATGTGTGCAAGCCAATAATCCTACAACTGATAGTCAACTTCCCTTTCACCTAGAAATCAACTGTGTCTCTACTGGATCTGACATGCATGCAGCTAATAATAGTAAATCCTCAGTTGCATGTGAGATCATTGATTATGAATTAATTAATATTTAATTCACTAGATCTCTCACTAGTGTATCTTCAGTTACAACTAGCACAACTGAGTTTAACTCACTTAACTGAGTTAAACTGATTTACAACTTGCACCAACTCATGCACCACTGCACTTCAAACTCTGTTACAACTAGAATTATTCTGCATGCCTCACCAAAAACCTCTAACTCAAAATCCACTAGCTAACTGAATTTATCACTTTCAGATAACTCATTCAAGTCCACATTAAGAACATATTACAGTTTAATGTCCATCTTAATTAAGGGATAACCAAAATGGACATGCACCCAAAAATAGTACTGTGGACCCCACCCTAGTCTGGGTTCTTAATGCAACCAAGTGCTAAATGCATCCAGGTGCTTAATGAACTAGGTGTGGGTGATGAATATTCTTGTTGAATCCAAACAAGATATTATTGGCCAATATTGTTTAAGGATGCTCATGCATATGTGAGAAAATGTAAAAAATGCCAAATTTTTGTTGGAAGACAAAGAAAACTAGTCTTACCCTTGCAGTCAGTCAACATTGAAAAACCTTTTGAGAAATGGGGACTAGATATCATAGGAGAGATTGTTCCTAACTCATCCCAAAAACATAAATGCATTCTCACTGCAACAGACTATTTTACTAAATGGGTGGAATTTTTTCCACTAAAGGTAGCTAATTTTGAAGCCATCGTTGAATTTATTGATCAATTCATTATTACCAGGTTTGTCTTACCTAATGCACTTATGTTCAATAGTGCATCTTATTTTTTGGATAATAGTATGACTGAATTTACTGTCAAAAGAGGTTTTAAACTTAAATATTTCGCTAATTACTATCCCTAAGGGAATGGTATGGCAGAATAAACAAATAAAAATCTCATAAAAATCATAAAAAAATATTGATCAGAATAAAAAAAATTGGCATAAATCTTTAACATTTTCACTATGTGCAGATTGCATTACTTCGAAGGCCTCTATAGGTACTTCTCCATTCATTCTATTTTATAGGAAAGAAGTTGTAATTCCATCAATTTTATCTCTTCCTTCATTACCCCTAGTTTAGTTTATTTATGAGTACCTTCTTCTTCATTACAATAAAAAATTTCCGAGATCCTTAAACTAGAAGAGGAAAGGGAAAAGGCCAAATTAACTCATGCTCAACATCAACAAATTGTAAAAAAATATTTCGATGCAAATTTCATTCCCCCAAAATTATTTCAGGCTAGATACCTCATCCTTAAGTGGGAAAAGTCACATGAGGGAAAAGGTAAGAAAACAAAATTCCAAATAATATGGCTTTGACCATTTCAAATCACAAAACAAATTGGCCCATCAACCTTCATTTTACAAGATATTCAAGGGAGAAAAGATTTTCTCGCTGTTAGCCACCTATAAAAATTTGTCATACCAAATGGTGGCTAAATCTTTTTAAGCCTCCAAGAAACAATTTCATGTCCAAATTGTGAGTTCTTGAAGTTTTATGATGATCTTTACCCTTTGATTTAATCTTCACTGTTATTTCACTATTAGTCCTAAAGTACTTGTTGTTTACCAAAGAAACTGCTTAAAAACTCCATTTTTCATCCTTTAAAATTCTCCCTTTTTCATCCTTTTTCCCTTTCACAAATCCTTCAAAAACCTTCCATCTTAACCTTCAAAATCATCAAAACACCCCTCTTAAAACTTATATATCCCCTCTATTTGGTTTTAAATTCCCTTCTTTCATCTATCAAAACCTTCATTTTGGCCTTAAAAACCTTTGTTTTTGGTCTAAAAATCAGTCTTGTACATTATAAAGAGCTAAGCCCCCGAGGGCTTATGTCTATTGGCCCTCCATTTCATATGAACTAAAGCCCTGCAATCAGGCACTAAAGGCCTAAAACCCTTCTTCTGAACCCTTCTTTCCTTTATTTTTCCACCCCGATAGTTCAATTTTAAAATAAATATGGACTGTTGATCTCTTTAGATCAACAGCCATCGGACTTTCATTCATCTTCCCATCCATCCTGCCTTACCTTTTCCTCATCCATATATCTGATCCCTCTTATAATCCTAACCGTCCGATCTGAAGATCTGATGATCGGGACTTAACCCGATGACCCTTTTCACCCATCCGCTACATGACAAAGCCACTGATGCAATCGTCGGTCCCACCAACTTCCTCCGTGCAGCTTGCCCTCCATCGTGTTCAACCCGAACCATTGGATCTCGAGCCTCTAATCCGACGACCGATGCGCAATATCACGCGACTTTCGACCCCCCTCCCTCACCGTACTACTTCCGCGCGAAATGGGCGGTATTCGAAGGGACGTGTGTCAGGTAATGTATGGAATCACGTTTTTTCGACAAAAATCATAAACCGCCTGAACGCTGCGCGAAAATGATTAATGGTTTTCCAAAAACACCATTCCTCAATTCGCGCCATATTTCGAATTTGAAAACCTATTTCTATGTTTACATGGAAACCCATCCTCTGCTGCATTTCTTTGTCCTCAAGCATTTTCCGCCGCCTCCATAAAAACCTCTGAAACGCAGTATACCATTTTCGCAGGATTTTTTAATGAGATTTTTTTTGTGTTTTGTAGGGTTAAGTGGTGGTTAATCTGTGTTTTTCTACAGTCACAAACAGGTGACCATACGAGTCCAGGGTGACAATTCTGTGTCTTACATCCATGAAGAAAGGAACCAGCCGGGTTTCGGGCTCTCAATTGCATCAATGGATCGCAACCCTTGATCTTAGATGAAACCCTCCAGCTGACAAAAAACTACCTGTGCCAGTGAAACAAAGCAGCAAAGTGTATCAGTGAAGAAATTAATGATAAAGTGATTAAAGCCAAAGCTTGAAGATCATACTTTTAATCCACCAAATAAAGAGATAAAGACAGGGTTAAAGGACAAAGACCCGAAGATGAAGATCGAGGCTAATTAAGCCTAAACACAGACCGAAAGCAAATTAAAAGTGTTTTAAGGTAAAACAGAGAAAATATCAGTAAAATAGGTCTCCACTACCACATCAAGGACCATTTATTCTCTTCAGCTACCAAAATGCCACCATGCAGCCTCTGCCTCAAAGGAATACACAAATTAATGCTAAGTCAGTGACATTAAGAATAAAGACAGCTGAACAATTATTACAAACAAAAGAACATATTTTAAACTATCAGTAAAGTTATTATAAAAGATAAAAGAGCCTTAAAGTCAATCTTTTCATCCACTAAGCCTAAAAAGAAGAAAACAGAGTTATGAGACAGAGTTCTAAATTCGATGCTTTCCTGCCTTATGCTTTGCATGGTTTTCAAGGCTAGAAATTGCATTAAGTATAGAATTAATGATACTCAACCCTAGAAACTCTTCCACCTCCTCATTTTCTTATAAAATCTCCTTGAGGAGCACATTGTAAAAGGTTGGTTGTTGGATTTCTGATGTAATAGTTGTTGTATCAAATCATTGTTGAATGTAAATAAATTCTGAAGCTCTGAAGCTCTGTTAAGTTATTGAAGAAGTTAGGCTGAGAAGAGAAGTTGTTGTTGTTCTGAAACATTGGACTTAAAGTATGTAACTAAATTGACAATCAATATACAAACTGATTTTTGGGATCCTGGTCTATATCATTGGTGAAGTACCTCTTACTGGTATTGTTTTCCTTTCATGTATGCCATTTTGTTCACTTTTCTCTAATAAATAGCAGCAAGCATAGAGGTAGGATTTACTGTTAAAAGTACCCTACTCTCACTAATAAGCTTTATCTATATGTTTTCCTCGAATTGTGTATTTAAGAATGACTTAAATTAAGTGTAAACATTATCAAGGAATGTTGGTTAGTCCATGTCTTGAAGTGAAAAATTTGAAAGGAAGTTCTTGAATGATATTTTAATTACATGCTAAGTAGAGTTAAACTAGAAAAGTTTATGGTTTTCCCTATCTTCTAGTTCTTTCTCCAAAAGTTGTTTGAAAGTTTCCCTAAGAGTATGCTGAAAGCAGGCCTAGATTTTAATGCATCTGACTTGATCTTAAGCTGCACTTTGTTTACTTATCTGTTTTCATCCCTTCTAAAAGTAGTCTAGTGAGATTATTGGATTGTTATCTGATAAGTTAGCTTTAATACAAGCTTGTCTAAAGAGGTTTATGGTTAGCCCTGTCCTTTGGTTGGTTTGAAATAGTTTCTTAAAAAGGCTTTTCTTGTATGGAAAGTTGATTAATCCTTGTTAAAATTATTGACTTTTTCCACTTTCTCAACACTTTTAATGTTCCACTCCATCATTTAATCGAAAGGATCTTTTGATATAGATGAGTTTCCCCTTGTACCACTCTTGAAATTGTTGTACAATTAAACCCTTTTGTGACTCCATTGCCCAATGGTTTAAAGTTGCATCATACTAATCCTATCTTCTGAACACTTCTCAATATACTTGCATCTTCACCTTTTGGAACTCTTTCATTTTGTGATATTCCATCCAATTAAAAATCATACCTGACAAACCAAACAAACATAAAACCCTTTTTCTTATTAACTAGCCTAATATCATATTTAAAACCTTAAAAGATAAATCAATTTTTTCACTCATAGAGAGATCCCTCTCTGGATTCAAGAGGGCTAGATCCTAGAATCCCAAAGTGGTTTTGAATGTAGTCTCTACAGCATTTAGTCTTGCCACTCTACTGTTTCGGGGATTTAACACCCTAGAGGTTACAATCTTAACCTACGAGTGTGGGGCGACGATTAACAGAGCACACGATCATGCACAGTCATGAAAACGAAATAGAGCAGAATGAGAGGTTTACCCGTTGGTCCTACGTTTGAAGTAGATCCACGTGGAGTTCAAACTCCCCGCAACCGTCCTTCCTCTTTCACCTGAAATACAAGAAGAAACCAGCACAAAGGACAAGTTGTACAGTATATTTCTACTCTATATGTTAGTGAGATTCATATAAAACATTAAATAAATCATCATGAATGCTTGTATAACAAATATTCTTCATACATTAAAGTATACACTAACACGTTTATTTCGGGAACAGCATGATACTTCTGTATTATAAAAATAGTACGTACAAAAGTAAGTGGAGAGATCACCTGATCCTTCCAAGGCCTTCGCAGACCGTCGTCCGGATCCGTCCAGCCCTTGCCTCGCTAAGACTCCTTCCAAATGAGTGCACACGAGATAACATATAAAGGGATGTATCTCAAGGAAACAAGGGTTTCCTGAAATGAACTGGGAAAGTGCAGGAGGCACGGGGAATCAGACTTGGATTGGGGAAATACCAACAGAGTATAATAATAATAATTCTCTCTCGCCCTTAGAAGGTGAGGTCCTTATAGCCCCTCCAAGTAGTTTCAGCAGTTGGAAACAGTTGGCCACGGGCTGGGGTGGTTGAACTACCTGAGTAACCATCAACCCAGCGCGAAATTAGGGATTTTTATATATTTTTTAATCATTAAAAATGGCATACGCGGAAAAGTCTAGCTGTACTCGCGTATACACGCGGAAAAACACGGGCATAGTCGCGTATGAAGGATTTTCCACTGTTTTTAAGTGAATTTGTCCAAGTCTGTAGGAATGGGTGCCCATAAAGCTATGTAGCAATCATGAATCATGTCAAGGTGAGAAATGATGCTATAACAGATGCCCCCTAATATATGAGGTCAGAAGGGGTACATGATGGCCGAAATGTATTATGCACATAGAAAGAACTTCGCAAGGACAAGAGGGGACTTCACCAGATTTCAGCCTGCCAAAAACCAATGAAAGAAATCAGAGAGTCAACACATGCTGAGGCGGGCATACCCATGCTCAGTCAAAAATACATCATATATATAGAAAGTACTGAATAGATCCAACATGTATACAAGCATAACTGAACTGAAAGTACATAGTGAATCATCTGAGCAGGGCCCGGAAAGACAAGTCTGTATCAATGTCCAAGTATCACATATAGAAAGCTGAGCAAAGATAGTGCAACTGGATATCTGATCAAGTAACTGAATCTCCAAGTACCGGATCATAAGAGGCGGATCAAACGGTACAAACACGCAACTCGGGGATCAACATATAAGATGCTGCTGTGCTGAACTGCAACATATAAGGGTGGACGGCAACACTGGCAGAAACTGAAAGAACTGTCAACAGTGATCCGAGAAATGCCGATGCAACCCAAGGTCTTCACCGATCACAACGGCACAATTCTACACACTGGGAATAAATGAGCTGAAGTCGACCATGTGAGAAATCGTTGGATTACCGGGCAATGATGTTTCCCGTTAACCAACGCGAGACGACCCACCGATAATGATAATGAGTGTCAAGGTGCCCCAGTACAATCTGACAAGTGTGAATGAATGAGTTGAAGTCGAACACTTGAAAGAATCTACCAATCAGGAGGCAATAATGAATCCCCACTGTCGATAGCGAAGAGTCTGCCACTGATGACTGCAAACCCTAAGGTACCGACAAAAAGACTCTAGATCTTGTTCAGCAATGAGCTTCCGAGCTCTAGGAAAAGATCAATGAAGGAAGGTGACAAGGCATCCCACATCACACCAGTCAGCGAGTGTAACCTGCAGCTAAGATTTGGAAGGAATCGGACGAAGGAGAGTGATGGAACTAAAACCGCAGACAAGCCTGACAACAAGATGAAGCTAGCAATGAAGAACCTCCCAATCCAACCACAATGAAAAGCCGGGCTACGTAGGCGAGAAATCCACCGATAGGGTCAAATGGAAACTGTGGTTGTCGTTTTCCCAAGTGTGACAATGTGTGCCTATCGCGAACATGTGGAAACCACTCAGTCAAAGACCCATGATGATGATCAAATGCTGAGCACAAGGTCACCTATCAATGATGGAAATAGGCCCAGGGTGCAGCTCTAGGTTTGCTCTCAGAGCAATGTGTCGTAGTCGATAAGAGACAAACCCGTCGGCAAGAAGTCAATGAGGACCTTCTCAAACCAGCACGAGCAGAAGACCAAAACATCTGATGTGATAGAACATGAGACTGACAAGACCGGGAAGGCTGACTGAATAATGAGTCAAGAGACACCGCAGAATGGCCGACTCAGGTTAGACTTCCCTTGAACAAAAGCACGACTCGTGATGACCATGGCAGTAAAAAGTGACACTGTATAAGTCTGTTATGCAGGAGGCAAAACAAACTCTCCATATGATTGGAAGAGATAACCAACCGGGGGAGAACCGACAAGTGAAACATGGTAAAGGCTGAACCTAGGTCAAACTAGAACCATCCCAAATGAAGGAAATATATATAAGTATATGTGCTTTGTTCAAGGGCGACAAACTGACTCTGTACTGCCATCAAAATAGCGAAGATACATCCCGTTCCCGCTCTTTTTGTTATATTTAATTTTTTTGTCTTTTTCATAATAAGCCTGAAAAAGAATAAAAGAATGCTATGATACAATGGATAGAATGAGTATCGAAAAAAGCAGATGCACTAGTTCCGGGGTTTGGAACAATCCTATGCTCAATGCAAGGTGGCGAAAACTGGTCAGTGATACTCAGAGGAACGTTCAATCCATGGGTACAAAGGTGTCAAGTCGTGATAGCTAAGTGCATGCAACGGTTAACTTGTACAGAAAGTCAAGGTCAAAAGTTGGCTTAAACATCGAGTCCAAATGAAGCCGGCTAAAGGCCAGGATAAACAAGTAGCTAATATGCAATGCAGTAATACAACTTAACGACACCAGGGAGCCTCTAGGGTATAAGCCAGAAAAATGATAAGTGATGAAGGAGAAGAATGAAGCTTCAACACAAAAGACATGGCGGGACTAAAGAGGACTCCCGAGCCTATATAAAAAGCAGCATGGGCAACAAGTGATAGCGAGGAACTAACTAGGAAGCCCATGTAAAGGAAGGCTCTACCATCAAGTCATGATTTAAAAATCGGTGAGTGAAAATGGTATAATACTCATGACCTGATGGGATCGACCCTAAGGCAAGTGATCAGTATGGAGGCTAGAATGCAAGATGCAACGGAAAGTGATTCCCTAACCTATATGCCAGTGAAGATCATATACCTGCCGTGAAGAGTCTGAACACATGGGCCAAAAACCGGGAAAAATCTCTAAAATGTCAAAATGTACCTGAAATATACCAAACTGGGCACTTCCAAGCAATCGAGTTATACAGCATAAGACAGATCGAAAAAATAAGCACAAGGAAATTTTTGCGAAAATTTTCAATTTTTTAGCCATAAATACACAAATTACCTCTCAAAGGGTTCATTATTGCATAGCTGATTTGGAAAAAGAGCTCTGGAGCTAAATACTTGTTTCGTCAAACCAGCAACAACCGACCGTCGGAATTCAGCGAAACTTCTGGTAGGCTCCTTATTCATCCTGTTGATTCATTTTGTCCGTTTAAAATTTAAAATTAAGTGGATTTTTACCTGGAAACCCTTATTAAAAAACGCGTACCTGCGCATACGTGGGTTCAAAGAAGGAAAGTCGCGTGTATACGCGACTGTGCACAGCGAAACTAGCGTATGCGCAAGTCCGAATTTCAAAAATGAGTTTCTAATGCAAATTTTAACGAATTTTTTCAGGATGACAATTTCATGGAGGGAACGCGAGCATAGTGCAATAGACCAAGAGGTCATGGAAGATCGCGCAGCACAAAATGTCCTCCGAAACTGTGGATTATTCAAATTTTTCAAAATGCCCAATATGAAAAGTAATGTGAGATTGCTTGAAATGCTGGTAAATTATTGGGAACCGGATCAGGATTGTTTCATCATTGATCAAATGCCACTACGTATAGAGGTGGAAGATATATACTTCATCACTGGACTCTCCAGAAGGGGAGACCCAGTGGATTTGCACGGAAAGCCCCTGGGAGGGTTAACCGTGGAGGACTATGTCCAACTCTATTGCATAGAAGATTCCAAAAAAGTAGGCACACATATTGCAATCAGAGATATCAGGGACTTGCACATGAAGATCCTCCTGTTCACCATCGGCAGAGTGGCAGGATCTGCCTCACTGCATCAGGCGTCCAGGGCGCACATGAGCATAGCTGTAGAGTGCTTAATTCATGTGTATGATTGGTGCACTGCCCTGCTACTGAACATGAAACAACAACTGACGTCGATTCGCAAAACACATACCAAACACTTTGGCTATGGAACCATTTTGACTACATTCTTCTTCGAGAGAGTTCCAGCTTTGAGACCCAAAGTCATCTCAACTATCAGCAGCCCTCGGGACTCAAGAATTGCCCGTTGGGCAGACATGATGAAGAGACTGGGGGGCAGCGAGGTACCCCGAACTACCTGGGATGATGAGTTCTTCTTATGGTGGAGAGAACAGATCATCGCAGTAGATGACTATCCCTATGCCGGGATGGATTTCCGAGGAGATCCAGATCTAGTACTTCCACCCGGTGCAGCATGGGGAGCAGTCGGTAAGTTTTTTCAAAAAATTTTAACTTATATGATTTTTTTTTTTTTTTGGATTTTTCAAATATGTATGAAAAATGAAAACAAACATGTTTTGGACGATCATAATAATCACAAAAATGATCATGTCAGAGTGACCAAGGCCCCAGGCCTAACACGCCACAAGTCCCAGAGGTGAAGTAGAGATGGGGTCGGATCTCCCAGCTGTAACCCAGCCAGGTGAGAGAATTCGAGTGACTAACCCGCCGCCAAATCCTCTGGGTTGGGTGTGGAGACTGCCGTGTCACCCAGAGACAGAGTACCTCGGATCAAGTTAGACTGTTCATTTGTACATACCGCAGTGATGTTCTATAGGAACACTGGGCAGGGTCCTCAGGATTAGACAGATTTTCATATTGGATGACTGTATATTTTTTGAGACTGAACATGATGGGGCATAAGCCCAAGTTTTGTACGGTATTGATGGATCCAAAATTTTGTGAAGTTTTTTGACATACTGATGATATATATACAGCGATATTTTGATGTGATGTGATAAATGTATCAAATGTATGATGTTTTTTGATGATTTAGATTTTATTGTATTGAATGATTAATATGCCAATCTAAAGCTTGATTAGCTAATGAGTCAGCAAACCAATTGTCAGCTCGAGGAATATGAATGAATGTTAAAAATTGAAATGACCTTTGCAACAAACGTACCCTCAAGAACAATCGTAATAAAACTGGATCTCGTACCCGATAAGTGTTGTTCAACTGCGACACCACCAGCTGGGAGTCCAAGAAAACTACCAACGAATCAACACCCAAAGATATTGCCTCCTAGAGTAGATGAATGACTGCAGTGTATTCTGCTACGTTATTGGAAGCAGGACCAATGCAGACCCCTCTTGATACCAACAGCTGACCGGAAGGATAATGAAGCACCCAAGTCGCGGAAGCTAAGTTCCGGGTGTGTCTACTAGCACCATCGGCGAAACCATAATGACTCATGACATCAACACAACCTGCCAAAGCAGATCAAAAAAACATCACCATCCCATCAAAAATCGAAAATCAAACAGATATGTACAAGACAAAAACTACTATATACAAAGCAAAATGCCAGGCCAAAGCCTAGGCATAATACTTCTTCAGATAGAGCCCATTTCGGGGCTCCGACAACTCGCTTCCTTCGAAGTCAACCAAGGTATACGCTCCTTTCTTAAGGACCTTTTTGACGATATAGGGGCCATACCACATCGACTTAAACTTTCCTGCCCCCAAGGCATCCTTTTCTTGGGCATAGACCAAAACATCCTTATCGTACTGAGCTTTAACTCGGTTTTTATGCGCTTCGTTCAACGTGGCGGCATCTCAACGCTGCTTATCAAGATGTTCCAGATGAAGAAGCCGCTCTGCCAGACTAGAAGTGTCAGGAAGAAGCTCAACAGCTAATTTAATGGAAGGAATCTCGCATTCAATGGGAAATACGGATTCCACCCCGTGGACTAACTGAAACGGAGTAAAGCCAGTTGCAATTTTAACTGACGTCCTGTATGCCCAGAGTGCAGGATATAGAATAATGTGCCAGTTGGATCTATGTTTATCAATTTTCCGTTGAAGAATTGTCTTCAAGGATTTATTCACGGCTTCCACTTGCCCATTGGCCTGAGGATAATATGGAGATGAATGCTCCTGCCGGAAACCCAATTTAAGAGCCAACTCAGCCATCATACTATTCTGAAAGTCACTGCCATGGTCAGTGACAATCTCTCTAGGTATACCGAAACGAGCGATAACTTGGTTGAAGAAGAAAAGAGCTGCAGTCTCACCATCGTTCCCAAAAGTAGGCATAGCTTCGACCCACTTCATAAAGTAGTCTACTGCTACGATAATGTACTTGTGACCTTTTGCCGAAGGCGGGTTACAAGTAGTATAATCCATACCCCACTTTGTAAAGGGTCCGACAGTAATGACTGGAAAAAGCGGAGCTGGATGAGCGCGCATTTTTCGAGTATACACCCGACAAGGATGACACTTCTTGACCGATTCAATACAATCTTTGAAAATCGAGGGCCAGAAGTAGCCAGCACGCAAAATCTTTTGGGCTGTAGCAAGCCCTGATAAATGACCCCCACAAGCTCCACTGTGAGAATCATTGAGCACAGCCTCAGCTACTTCGAAAGTTAAGCAGCGTCTTAGGATTGAATCAACCCCTCGACGGTACAAAGCATCACCAATAATCAGATAATTTTTAGTTAAGTGACGCAGCTTACGACGCTCATCTTTCGAAAAAGAAGAGGGAAACTTCACAGTCTGGAGATACACAATGATATCCCCATACCAAGGATCTTGTGGAGAGATTAAAAACAAGTGTTCGTCCGGAAAGGACTCATCATATATCATCTCCTCACCACAAGGCAACTCGGAGATCAATTCCGCAAAGACTAATGACTTCTTGGAATTGGCAGACATGAACTCTAGATCGAATTCCTGTAATATCACAATCCATCTATTATATTTTCCCCCAATCACTCGCCGAGGACAAACTGAAATGGATTGGCAGCTGCCAAGACATAAGTTTTGCGAAGAATAATGTAATGCCGGAGTCGCTGCACAGCATGGACTGCTGCTAAGGCTAATTTTTCTATCGGGGTGTATCGAAGTTCAGGTCCTACCAGTCCTCGACTAAGGTAGTAAATAACATGCTCAATAAGAGCATCATCCTCCTGAACCAGAACCATACCAATGGTAGATTCTGCTGTAGCCAGATACAAAAGAAAATCTTTGCTATAATCGGGTGGACTCAGTAAAGGAGCAGAGGTCAATGCCTTTTTCAAGGCATCGAATGAGCGTTGAGCATAGTCGTCCCAAAGAAAAGGGACTCCTTTCTTCAACAGTCTCATATATCCCTTTGTAATCTCAGCATAGTTAACGATAAAACTCCGAAGAAAGTTAGACTTCCCTTGGAGACTTTGAAGTTGACGGACTGAAGACGGGGGAGGCAACCGAAGTATTGCCTCAACCTTGAAGGGATCTACCCTTATCCCTTCACTAGACACGATAAATCCCAACAGCCGACCGGATGTTACCGCGAAAACTCACTTGTTCGGATTCAAACGAATTTTATAAAAACGACATCTCTCAAATATTTGCTGGAGGTGTCCTGGATGATCCATCCTCTTTCGAGAATGAGCAGCTAGATCATCTAAGTATGCCTCGATGATTTTCTTGATGTCGTGGAAGGCGTAAGACATGGCCCGCTGAAAGGTAGCTCCAACATTTTTAAGACCAAAAGGCATTTTCTTATATGCAAACGTACCCCAGGGACAAATAAATGCGGTCTTATGTTGATCTTCTGGACGGATAGTAATTTGATTATAACTAGAAAAACCGTCCATGAAGGAGAAAATCTCGTTACCGGCACACTCGTCAATAATCTGATCAATGAAGGGTGTGGGGTAATTATCTTTAGGACACGCCTTATTCAGGTCTCTGAAATCGATGCACACTCGAATCGTTCCTTGCTTTTTATCTACCGGAATGGGGTTTGAAACCCATTCAGTCAGAGGAACTGGGAAAATGAATCCCGCCTTAAGCAGCTTTTCAACTTCAGCTTTGATAGCTGCTGCCTTCCTAGGATTAACCGAACGAAGTTTTTGCCTGACCGGCTTAGCGTTTTCATACGTCTTGATCTCATGCTGGACGATAGATGGGTCTATGCCAGGCATTTCCTCATAAGACCAAGCAAAAACATCCCTATACTCTTTAAAGAGCTCGGTATAGATTTGAATCTCGTCACTGGAACATTCAGCTCTAATGAAGACATTCTCGACAATATTGGGATTCCTGGAGATGTTCACCGGGATAGTAGGAGAGATCACAGCCATGTTCCCTTCAGCATAAACCTGTGCTGGTGCTAAGGGGCTCAAGACTGGGTGAACAGGTCCAGGAGACCGAGGACTTGGAAAACTAGCTTCGACTTCGCTCAAGTCAGGTAGGAAGTAAGACCGATGATGCAAGTCATCCCACGGTCTCTCTATACCTGTCATTGCTTCCAGGATGGCCTCTTCAGATGGAAGAGTGGTATCTAGAAAATCCTGGGCAGAAGAAGAAGTAAGCGTCCAAGCCGGAGCCACATCACCATCCAACTCTTCCGGCGAAAGAGGAGCTGGATCAGACTCTGCAGTGTCAACAACAGACCGATATGCAATCTCAGCTGCAGAAATCGGGAATGCCATTCCACCCACTTGCCCTTCCTCCAAAGTGGCAGTTGGGGAAGGTAAGGTCCAAGGGTCCGAAAAATAATGAGTTCGAAAGAACTCTCTTCGAAAGGGAGCCTTGGAGGATGAAATAGCATTGATAGACACCTTAGGAGGAGGAAGATCAAAAGATCCCATCAGGGAAGAATACATTCCAACTCCCAGATTCTCGACAGGCGCCTCAGTATTGTCCAACTTAGGAACAGATGAGTCAGGAGGCGCATCCAGGTCTACAAGAGGACAGTCCAGTTGATCCACCGTGACTATCCTCCCTTCGTGGGGGAAACATACAATTCGAAACAATGAGGATGCAATGGCATCCATCTCATATATCCAGTTCCTCCCCAACAGAAGGTTGTAGTCCAAGGCTGCATCCACTACCTCAACCTCTATGTTAACGGTTTTTCCCCCAACACAGATGGGCAAAGCCGGGACAATACCATGGGGTCTGTGAGAATGACCATCGAATGTAGTAAGAACAGTGCTAGATGGAACAGCTTTGGGAGATCCAAGTGTCTTCCAGCATGCGAGAGACATCACGCAAGTAGAAGCACCCTCATCAACAATCGTGCGAAAGATATTAGTCTTCCGATACGATGATTTAATATGGAAGGCCATATGATGAGGAAGTCTCTTCTTAAAATTCTTCATATCAAAGGTAATCAGAAGAGAATTTTTCGGATCAATAGCCCCAATGGCACCGAGCAAAGCACTGCGCTGAGCCGGACAAGACTGGAGTACCTCTAAAGCAGACATAGCACAAGGACTCTGCGCCAGATCTTCTACAATCGAGTAGTTCTGGGTAGCCCTCATGTTCGGATTAATCGTTGACCGCTTAGAAGATGCTTTTGGCATCCGAGGCATAGACTCGACAGTTGGCTTCATGATGTGAAGCGGCTCAGTAGCATCAGGAACTTCCTTAGCTTTCGAAGATTCCTCTCCGCCATAATCACGGGATCTCGTAGTGACATCCACGTGAGCACTCATCATAAAGATATTCGATGGAATTTCCCCTTCCTGAGCACCTCCAGAGGAAGCCCCAGGATTTTGGTTCGCGCCAGCAATTAATTGCTGCCCTTGGGGAAAAGGGTTTGTTAGCACAGCCTGGGAACTAGAAGAACCCTGCTGAGATAACAGGCGCTGAGCATCCTGAATTTTCGGGCAAAGTTGTGTGAGATGGTCTCCAGCACAAAGCTTGCATGGAAACTTCACTTTCTTTTTCTCCTTTTGGCCCTCACCAACACGCTCGTTGGTTTTATTTGCATTGCCCTTCCCATTCTTGCCCTTCTTCTTGTTATTACGTCCCTTCTTCTTCCCATCGGATTGTTGATTTCCTTTGGGTTCAGAAGATTGGACAGCATTTATGGACAAAGACTAGGAAGGTGATGAATCAGCAGGCATAGCCTGACCAGGAGGAGCAGATTGTAAAGACAACTGCTGCAATTGAGAAAGCAGGCTGGCTGCACTACTACTGACCGATCCGACAAGCCCGTCACCATGCGGACCAGGTTTGGGTTTCGATAAATCCAACTTGGAGCGAGGAGCATTGGGAAAATACTTATAAAGTACCCCAGACTGAGAATAGATCAGTTCTAACTGCTGGGCCCTAAAGATGGCCTGCTCCTCGGAATATACCCCTGACATGGATACATCCTTTGAAATGTCTGACTGAAGCGATTTCAAAAACCACTCGAGAAGGAACTCACTTGGAATATGGGCTTTGATAAGCCTCTTCCTTCTCCTCCATTCCTGAATATGATCAGAAATGTGAGTTGCCTCATCCTGCTTAAAATTAGCCAGGAGTTCTGTCCCAGCCTCATATCTGACAGGCAACTGAAAATGGTTCGGAAAAGTGATAGCCAGTTCTCCAAATGTGGCGAAACTGCCCCCAGTGAGCTCTATATACCACTTTGCGGCATTTCCAGTTAAGGTGCGCTGAAATAATCTCAATCTAATCGAGTCGTCGATCAGAGAGTTTGAAGAGCACCATAAGTGGAAAGTGGTGATGTGGTCTGCCGGATCTTCACTATTCTTACCTTCAAACTTAGGAATGTCTGAAGGAAGTTTGGTTGGAACCGGAGGCCACCACGGACTATACCGAATCGGGTCATTAGTTAACTTCGACAAGTCTGGCAAGTTTAACGTTGCCAGAAATGGTAATCGAGGTGGAGCCTGAGAATTCCATCCTTGATGGGATGGATTTCCCACATTCTGAAAAGAATAGCCTGGATTTGATGAGGCACCAGGCTTCCAGAAAGGACCCGTAGAAAACGGAGAAGAACCTCCTCCCCACGCCGAGTTACCGAAACCCAGACTAGTTCCCCCCGCTGAAGTATTGACTGAAGAGGAAAGCCCCTGGTAGGGGTTCCACGCATTAGACAGAGGAGAAAAAGACTGATAAGCACTCGATGCAGGGAAAGAAGCATTCCCTTGATGACTCGCGATGAACTGATTCCCTACCCCCGACGTTGCAAACATAGGATTCCATCCCATAAAAGCAGTAGAACTTGGCCCCTGAGCCCAAGGGTTGAAACTCTGGGTCTGGGACGTAAAAGGAAACGACCCTAAAGAAGGATTGGGACTGGGAATATGCCCAGTCCCAAAGGGGAAACCCTGAAACGAAGCCGATCCACTAGCCATGTTAGACATGGGCGTAGATCCAGTTGCACCGGCGGTAAAGGAAAAAGAGGGATTTCCAGCAATGGACATCCCTGAAACGAAGGGACCAGATTGAGAAGCATGTGCTTGGGTGAACCCAGAGCCAAACATAGCAGTGCTAGAAGCAATTGAAGATAGAGCTAGAGTGCCCCCTGCCTCGACAGAAGCAGGGGTCTGAATGCCTACAGCACTCACGGTAGAAGC
>CM076570.1:1280700804-1280834098 GCA_034641835.2 Pinus albicaulis | reverse complement strand
TCTCTTAACCAAAATCAATCCTTGTGCACGCAACCATAGATATTATCATAAGCACATAACAACCAAGTGACCCAAACCAGGTCATAGCATATAAGCATGTACATAAGTCTTTCATACATAATATTATATCAAAATCACCATCTCTAAGTGTCATCAAAGCTATCTCACTAATAAGGGACACTACACTTGGGGTTTGTTGTGTTTTTGGGTTGTTTTGGCCATAGGAGGCATGTTTAACTAGGAAAAAGTGATTTGTTTCTGATTTCCTCTTGGATTTGGTTGTGATAATGTCAGATCTAATGGATCCAATGGTTTCATTTTTCTATTAAACTTATATTTCTGAAAAATGTGTTTTCTGTGCATGTATTGCTGATTTTTCCAAAAATTTAGCCTTTAGCTAAATGGAATATTATAGTTTGTTTTATCACTAGGTAGGTGAATAAGTGGTTGGGGAGGCCCATAAATATCCTTACCGGCTATAAAAACACTTCAAGTGTGAAAGGAGACCGTCTAAGCAGCTAAATAAAGCACCTCTAAGTGTGAACAGGGGTTGGATCATGTTGATTCAGTCAACTTTGACCAAGTCAACAACATTGTTATGGAGGAGTGGAGATTAAATGAGTAATAACACAGTTTTGGAGGAAGATTGATTTAATGCAGGAAATAACCTAATTGAGTGGGACCAAGGGCAAGGAAGCTCATAATCTATATAAGGAAGAGGATGGCAGTTGTTGCCAACCCTAGAGACAGCCTTGAGTTGTGAAAGACCAGTGCCTAGTACATCTTATACAACAAGGAGCATATGATATAATATGGGAAGTTATCAGAAAAAGGCTCTCATGCTATCTCTTGTAAACAGGAAGCTTAATTTGAATGGGACCAAAACTTTCAGAAACTTGACACAGGGAAAGAAATACTGCAGAGGCAAGGTGTGAAACTTTAATACAAATGTATCAGACAATTCAAATGAAGCTTACTATAAAGAGGGTTGGGTTCTAAAATACCTCACAGAGATGAATAATCAAAAGGTGTTTACTGCGTATGAAATATTGAGATAATACTAACTGTCATTGGGATAATATCCAGAAACAAATATCAACATGTAATGGGCTTACAAAATTAAGAATCCATACATGACAATAGCATTTAAAAAATAACATCCCATAGAAGCTAATATAGCAGAAGTATGGTTGAAGTGGAAAATGAAACAGCATATCACGCCTAAGCCATATTTAAAGTGCTTAACAGGTTCTAGCATGAGTATCAATTAGGATAAATTCATACCAAAAACCAGTGAGCCACTCACATTCTAGAACATGATACAAGCGAAATGGATGAAAACGAGATGAACAATTAAACTATCACATATAGGGGAGAGTTACAAACTGTGAAGCACAAAGACCAGAATCCTCGTTAAAGATGGAACTCCTCATCATTGAAACCCGACAGGCTCTTTGCATTCATATAAAATTTCAACAAAATGCATACAAAATTCTCTCACAACATATTTTCTGAAAATTTGGAACCCTCTGCCATCTGTTATTGGGGATTCTTATAGGAGAAAAACGAGTAACAGGATTGGATGATGTACATTAAATTGATTCATAAGAAAACATGGAGGAAGCATCCTCGCCCATACTGCTTAATGGCACTACTTTGCTGTATTTAATTTATAGTATGGCTGAGGGGCCTTTGTCAGATTGATATCTGACCTCTGATGTTTCTTTGGAGTCCTCTCTAGCTATAAAGCTCTCTGTTCTGCCTTCTAGAATTGGTGAACTGGATAGAAAGTCTACGGGCCTCCATACTCCATAATTGTTGGTTCTGATAGTCTTTAAAAAGCTTCTGTCAGTGCAATTAACTATTTTTGGGCTCGAGGAGGCATGGAGGCTTTAGTGGGAAGGTGTACTTTCTGGAGAAAAACGTCCTGCAGATATTCAAACATAGATATGGTTGTTACGTGTGCTCTTTAGTCTTCCAACTGCGTCCTTTCCTTTTGAAAAAGGATTAAAGCGTTTAATCTTCAATAATAGGCTTTAATCTTTCTAATCCGTCTCTGCTGTTACTCTGACCACTACTGTTATAACCCTTCTGCGTTCCGGATCACAGTGACTGTGATTATGGAACCTAGAGTGAATTCATCACTTCTATAACAACCCTGCACAATACGATAAACTCATTACGAAATCCAGGGAGTGGCAGAAGGGATGCTGTGAATGCCTGGGGGAAAGGTGGCGAGAATGGTGAAAATGAGAGAAGAAATGATAATTAGTGTAAACGCCAGAGTTTAAGTCCCAGGAAAATACAAAGGAAATGGATCGAATGAATGGAATTAGGCCTTTGATGGTGGGACCCGGTTAAGGCTGAGGGCGATTTAATGCGAGCCGTCAAATCTCAGGAGGAGATCGACGGTTGGGATCATCTGATGGAGTTAATGGGGACATCTGATGAAGAAAAATGGTGAAATGTGTGATACATTGTGGGCCGTAGATCTGGATCAAACGGACAATCACGATTGGATCGTCGGATCGCAATCAGAAGGGATGGAGGGTAACACCTTTAGAACTTGCGATTGGCAGTGTGTGATTGAGTGCCATCCGTCCGATCTAAAACAAGATCAACGGAAGAGATTGAATCAGCGGGGAGGGAGGTTAATGCGATGAGCGGGAGCGATGAGATCTGGACCGTTGGATCTTTGAGAGGTCAACGGCTGCGATCAGATCGGAGGATCGCGATTGGAGAAGACAGGAGGAGGGGACGCATGGGCTGGCGCGATGCGATTAGCGCTGGGCCGTTGGATCTTTTAAATATCGACGGTTGAAAACAAAGTGGAAGCCAACACTGTAAAACTTCATCGCATCGGAGAAAATCTGTTAATAAAGGAATCTGCGCTCTGTTCCTTCCGATTGCGATTAGCACCCAGGCCTTAAGCGCTTGGTCTCGGGCACAGGGCATATGGAGGGGAAGTGGTTAAGGGGGCTGGCCGAAAGGGGCTTATGCCTATATGTAGAATAAGCGTTTTAAAGCCAAAAAGAGGGTTTTCAAGGCTTTAAAAGGGGTTTTGATAGAGGGGAAAAGGGATTTTTAGACTAACAAAGGGTATTTGTAAGGTTTAAAAGGAGATTTGGGTGATTTTAAGGGGTTGATAAGGAATTAAGAGAGGGGGAAAAAAAAGGTGAAGAAGTAGAGGTTAAGTGGGAATGAAATAAGAGGGAAAATACCTTTTTGGGCATTCTTCTTCACAAACAAAGAGGCTTCAAAACTGGGAACAGGGATGAGGATTCCCCAAAGAAAAAAAGCGCAAGGAGGCTTCGAGGATGATGTGTTTTCAGAGGGAATGCATTCCTTGAAAGCTCAAAGACAGTTTGACCCCCTGTTTTCTTGTCAAAAAATTAATAGGGGGCTAACATGATCAATAGCAGCCATCTGGGGTTATGTTTTGGAATATTATTTTGTATGTGGTCTGTCTAGACTTCTTGCATTCTTCATCTGTTTAGTTGAGATTGTTGTGTTGTTTAGCATCGGGTGTTCCCGAGCGGGAATCCCACCTCTTTCCTTGAGAGGCCTCTTGTAAGAGCATTGCATTTCATTTCCACATTCAATTTTTCAGACCAAGCTATAGCTTTCTTCATCAACGTAGTTTCTGCAGAATATTGTGCTATGTTGTAGGGTGCAGTAGTGGAGAATTAGATCGGGTGTCTTCAGAGCTAGTTTTGCAGTCGAGGAAGGTTTCCATTCATTGGGAGGCTTGTAAAGAAACCCCTTGAGCTTTATTGACACATTTAGTAGCAGTCTAAGGATCATTTATCCCCTATAGCGCAGTTTCAGTCCAGATCTGCATTATTTTAGGGAGGAGTTGCAAGGGTGTTGCAGTGGAGGGTTGAGAAACCCACTTCCTGAGCTAGTTTCTCATAAGAGGAAGGATTCCTTCTCTTGGGAGATCCGTTTGGTGGGCTCTTGGACATATTTCATATCTTTGGCACAAGGCCAACTATTTCCCATCATTTACAGTGTTGTTCCAACTGGGAACTGCATTATTTTGGAGGGCAGCTTTAGTGAGGGATCTTATGACTCCATTAGAATATTTTCTTGTCATTGAAGGGTTCATCCTTTCATTAGAGGAGACCTTTGAGGGTATCTACAATATTTAATCCTTCCACACTCATGTGCTTCAGTTTGCATTAAATCTTCAGCCCTAGGGCTTTAGATCCCCTCTTTTTTAGGGTATATTTCTGAAAACCCTTTCCGGGTTCTTTGTAGGAGTTTGTATAAAGCCTAGATATGTATTTGTCATATCTTTTGAGGCATATAACAGCCCTAGATATTTTGTACATTCTTTTGCTATAGCAGTGTATTTATAACTACGATGTAGCAGTCTTCCAGCATTTTGTATTGTAGCAGTAGTTCATATTCAGGAGTGATTGCTTATGGGAGGCTTGTTTCCTCATTGTATACGATTCATGCCTCTCTATTTTGTATTGATTTTATGATATGATACATGATTATATGTCTCCATATTGGTCTCAAATGTCAATGATTTTATTTACACTGCTATTTCCAGTTTTGTGTTCATATATTGCTACTTCCCCATTTTGGGATATTACAGTGGTATCAGAGCATAATCTTGGCTCAGCATGTGCATTCAGCCAGTATGTCACCATAAGGAGAAGCTTATCATAGGAAGGAGGAGATGTACAGAAAAAATGGAGACATGACTCCATTATTTGGAGGAAGAGAGGAAGGGGAGCTCTCAGAGCTTCTTTTTCAAACTATGCAGAGCATTCATGGAGGTATCAAGAATATGAGAAGGGAGATGTGTAAGGAATCTCCAAAGGGGTTTGAATCTGAGGCAAGCCCTAGATTTTTGCATGATTGGTGTAAGCATGCAGCCACACATAATGATTCAAAATTCATTCGTATGCCCAGATTTACTATGAGGGAGATGGAAGAAGAAGAAATTCCAAAGATGGAGACTCTTAGTGATTATTTGCAAGAATATGAATCTCAAACTAAGAGGTTCAAAGATCACATCAACTTCCAAGAATTTTGCAAGATCAAGGAGGAGAGAAGCACAAAAAGAAAGCAGCATGATGTGGGTAGATTCTTTCTATCTACTTTTGATGGTTCACCTAGATGTCTAGCTAGAGTTTGGGTGGAGGAGCTAGACACTTATTTGCAACAACACCAAGTTTTAGAGAATGAAGCCATCAAAGTTGTAGCGCTGAATTTTGAAGGTAAGGCCTATGCTTGGTGGATATTTGAGTCCTTTTCTTTAAAAAATTCAAACACATCTACTTATGCAAAGTTCACTAGGAGACTAGTGAAAAATTTTGATGAAAAACATTCTGAAACACCTTTGATGGAGCTAAACAAACAAAACTTTTGCATGGGTTGAAAGGAACTATAAACTCAACTCCACTTCAGAAAACTGTTGAAGAGGCTAACATCTTTCATAATACTTTGCTATAGGTAAGATCTCTATCTCATATTCTTGGACAAGAAGGCATGGAGATCCCTTTTTCAAAAGAGGATCCTCTTATTGAAACGTTTCCCATTCATATTGAAGAGGAAGAGAAGTCTGGAGGCAACAACGTTGTCAAATCCAGGGCATATCTAGCACTTCATGCAGAGGTAGATGGAGCACTTGCTCCAAAAAGAGGAATTCGTGTATCATTGCAAGAAGTTCCTAAGGATTTAATATATCGAGATAAAGGCACAATCCATGAATAGCATGTGCCATTATTGATAGATTGTGTAACCTTGCAAATGAAAGGAGAAGGTAGGGAGGAAGGTCAACATCATATAATTAGGAGCACACACCAATATCTATTTCAGAAGATTTATGCACATAAGAGGTAGATTGATTTGCAAAGTTAGGGTAGGGACAAAGTTGTCCATTCATATATGCAGTGTACTTTTGATATTGATGTCTCATTGCATGGATGCATTCCACCTGGGAGACCACCAGATCAGGGGTTGGTGAGAGATGATTCACATTTGGCTGCACCACTCATTGATTCCAAAGGGGTGATGACCTTGGGAGGACTTGATACAGCGCTGAGAGTCTTGGGTAGAATCAAGGAGAGGGGAGGCATTCTCCCAACATCATCATTAACCACTCTCATTTTAGATTCTGTGTTGTGGAAGGAGTAGCATGGGAAGGATAGCAGCCTTCCAACTTGTACCTTTAGCATGGGAGATGTTAAAGAGGAGGATAGCCATATGATAGATGTTCTTTCTGATATATCATCAGCGTTGTCACTATGGAGGATAGATCCACATTAGAAATCCCAACTGTTATTGGATTATTCTAAGGATATTTTTACTTGTATGATATTTGATGACCAGCTACATGAGGAGGGATATTCAGTTAGAGATGAGGTCATCTATTATCATGGTAGGAACTTCTTATATAGAGCTTCCAAGCTCAAGGAGAAGTTACTACAAGCATATCATGAAGATTTTCTCTTCAGCGACACTTATTCTATGAGAGCATACCACACCATCATGGAGTGGTATGTTATCTTCCCGTAATTTTAGAAGATTGGCAAGACTAAAGCTGCAGGGAGGACATTTGAACCACTTTGGGTTTCTAGGATCTAGCCTTCATGAATCCAGAGAGGGATCTCTCTACAAGTGCAAAGGCTGATTTATCTTTAAGGCTTTTGGTGTGATATTAGGCTAGTTATTAAGAACAAGGGTTTTTGTTTGGTTTTGGATGGTTGAGCATGATTTTTAGTTGAGTGGAAAATCCTAAAATGAAAGAGTTTCAAAGGGGTGAAGGTGTAAGCAATCAGAACAAGATTTGGGTGATAGGATAGATATGAAACTGGTTTTTAGTCCATTGGGCTATGGAGTCATAAAAGGGTTTAATTGTGCAACAATTTCAAGAGTGGTCCAAGGGGCAAGTCATCTATATCAAAAGATATTTTAGATGAAATGATGGCATGGAAAATTAAGAGTGTTGGAAAGGTGGAAAAATTCAATAATTTCAACAAGGATTTATCAACTTTCCAAACAAGAAAATCCTTTTAAGCAACTATTTTAAACCAACCAAAGGAATGGGCTAACCATAAACTTCTTTCAACAAGCTTGTATTAAAGATAACTTATCAGACAAAAAATCCAGTAATCCACTTAATTACTTTCAAAAGGGATGAAAACAGATAAGAAAACAAAGTGCAGCCTAAGATCAAGCAAGATACTTTTAAATCTAAACCTGCTTTCAGCATACTCTTAGGGAAACCTTCAAAACAACCTTTGGAGAAAGAACTAGAAGACAAGGTAAACCATAAAATTTTCTAGTCTAACTCTACTTAGCAAATAATGAAAATATCATTCAAGAACTTCTTTTCGAGCTTTGCACATCAAGACAGGGACAAACCAACATTCCTTGATAATGTTTACACTTAACTTAAGTCATTCTTAAACACACAATTTGGAGGAAAACATAGAGATAAATCTTATCAGTGAGAGTGGGATACTTTTGACAATGAATTCTAACTCTATATTTGCTGCTCTTTATCAGAGAATAAGTGAAAAAAATGGCATACATGAAAGGAAAAAAATAACACAGTAAGAAGTACTTCACCAATGATATAGACTAGGATCCTAGGAATTAGCTTGTATATTGATGTCAATCCAGTTACATACTTGAAGTCCAATGTTTCAGTATAGAAATCATCTTTTCTTCTCAGCCTAACTTATTTGATCACAAACAGAGCTTCAAGAGCCTCTAAATACTATTTACATGTGAAATTTTTGAACACAAGTATTATATCAAAGTTCAGCAACCAACCCTTTACAATGTGCTCCTCAAGAAGATTTTATAGGAAAATGAGGAGGTGGAAATGTTTTTAGGGTTCAAGTATCATTAATTCTACAGTTAATGCAATTCTCTACCTTGAAAACCATGCAAGGCATAAGGCAGGAATACATTCGATCTATATCTCTGTTTCATAACTCTGTTCTGCTTTCGAGGCTTAGTGGATTAAAAGATTTGACTTTAAGGCTATTTCTTATCCTTGTAATAACTCTGCTGACAGTTGTAATAAGTTTCTTTGATTTGAAATAACTATTTAGCTATCTTTATGCTAATATCTTCTATTCTGGTAATAAATAGGCCTTCTTTGATTGCTTTGAGGCTGCAGGTGTCTTTCTGGAAGCTAGAGAGGATTCAATTAGCCTCTGATGTGGCAATGGAGGCTTCTCGAACTAATAGATCTGATTGTTCTTCCTTAAAACACTGTTAATTTGCTTTAATTCTGTGTGTTAGGCTTAATTCGGCCTAATTTCTGTCTTCTGGTCTTCATATTGTCTTCAATTTAGTGAAGTAGGCTTTAGGAAATCAAATTATCATCTTAATCCCTCAAAACTGTGTTTATGATCTTTGATTCTTCATCTCTGCTATGACTAAAACCTTTAACACTGATACTCTTTGTTTGATTAATGTTTGTTGTGTTTTGTTGTTTTTCAGGCATTACAGAGGGTTTTATAATGTCGCCAGTGTTCATGAGGCACCGGTAAATCACGATGTGAAACCCTACAAAATGATCCCCTTCATGAATAGTGGCCTGAGGGATCCTCATCCCCGGCCTTTGATTTTCTTTTAAAACCATGGAAAAACCATTAAAACCTACACTAACAAAGAAAAATTAAGAAAATCCTGCGGGGATAAGTTTAAACTGCTTTGAAGGTTTAGGTTAGATCATAACCATTGGATGAAAGCCACCAACGGTGAGGATGGCTCGCTTGGGTCAGATGAGAGGCGGTTGGATAAATGGTGCAAAAGATTAAGTCTAGGCCGTTGATCTGCAAAGATCAACGGTCGAGATCAATCAGGATTTATATAATGCAGAGGGGTAATATTGTAATGAAATGGAGGAAAATATAATGATAAGGGATGAAAAACCTTTGGCAAAGGTGAAATGAGTTTGAATGAAATTTGGGGTTTTGGAATAATTCTGGGCCGTTGGATCAGATCAGCCAACAGAGATCAATGGCGGAGATTCATTGATGAAGTCCTTTGGAGGATGGGTGGAGAGCGATGAACTAAAAGGCGAGATTAAATTGAGACTGTTAGATCTCAAAGATCAAAGGCAGAGATTTATTATAAGAAAATGTAATTGAAATGGGAATGGTGGTTTAGCGGAAAACCAGAATGGTTTTCACAGGGAGAAAAGGGGGATAGGCGATATTGCCTTTTTGAACGCGATATGTGTTTCTGGCCGACACGTGGCTTTTTAAAACCACCCATATTGCATAAATTTGAAACGCTAAATCGTGCGTTGGCTGTTAGATCTAGGGGGTTAGATCGGATGGTTGTGAGGAGAGCACAATGGAGATAAGATGCACGGGCGGAAAATGGTGGGGCAGGGTAAAGGCGGTTTTGATGTGGACCGTTGGATGAAAGGAACGAACAGTCAGGATTTATCGATGGGGGAGGTAGGTCCCAAATGATTTGGGCCTACCGGGTTGAATATGGACCGTTGGATCATCAAGATTAATGACTCAGGGTTAATCTTGAGGTTTGAAAGAAATATAAGATGGGGGGGTTCAGGCGGAGATCGGGTAATTGTGGGCCGTTGATCTGCAGAGATCAACAGTGGATCATCGCCTAAGAGTTTGAACGGCGGGGCCTTGTGAATTTACAAAGGAAGTCAGGGTTATATCTGGACCGTTGGATCGGTGAAACGAACAGCCCAGATGTGATCACAGGGTCGCCAATTAGTGGAGGAGAGAGGAAAAGCGCAAAGAAAATTTGCGATGCGATTGCACGTGGACCGTCATATCTTTAGATAGATCGAAAGTCGGAAATGAATTTGTGGGATAAAAGTGGAGGAAAATGGGCAGAGCTTTGATTAATCTGGGCTGTCGGTTCTTGTGGATTCGACGGTCCAGATTGAATCGCAAGTTTTGCAATCGATGGGGAGAGAGGAATAGCACAAAAGTTTTTTGTGATGCGATTGAATCAGAGTCATTGATCTTAGAACTAGATCGACGGTTAGGAATTAACTGCGAAGGTCAAAGGTGGAGGGGTGGGCTTTGGAATGGAGCGATGTGGACCGTTAGATCTGGGTATGGTGGAACAGATCAACGGTCGGGAAACCATCGCAAGGTTGCAATCGGAGGTAGGAAATATATCTTTGCAATGCATCCAATGAAAAACTCTGATGCGATGTGCTGACAATCATTGATCGGTCTTAGATCAATGGCTATCATTCACGAAACAACGAACTATTGGGTTTTATAAATAACAAAGAAAAATGAGGTTTTTATGAAAATATAAAGGGAAGTTGGGTTCGAGAAAGGATTTTCAAGTCCTTTAAGCGCCTGATTGCGGGGCTTTCGGTTTTATGAGAGCGGGGGGGGTTGTAGGAGTTAAGCCCTCGGGGGCTAAAACTCTACATAATGTAATATAAGTGTTTATAGGCTAAAAACAGAGTTTTTTAAGCCAATTGGAGGGTTCCGATAAGGGAATGAAGGCTTTTTTAAACCAAATGGTAGGAGACAAAATGGTTTTAAAAGGGTCTTGAAGTGATTTTGAAGGTTAAAATGAGACTTATGGAGGAATTTTTATGAGAAAAAGGGATAAAAAATGGAGGTTAATTTATGAGTGAAAGGAGGGGTAAATGAAGGGGAAAATGGGTTTTTTGAGTAGCCTTTCTCCTTGTAAACAACAGATTTTTTAGGTTTATGAGGGAAACAGCAGTGAAGATTAACTCAAGAATAAGTTACCTTCATAAAACTTCAAGAACTGACAATTTGGCATAAAAATTGTTTCTTGAAAGCTTTAAAGAATGATTTAGCCACCATTTGATATAACAAATTTTTGTAGGTGGCTAACAGTGGCTTCACATGGGGATGGCACCTTCTTGAAGGTGTCAAGAACTTCAGACTTGTATTCTCTAGGAGCTGACCAAATGCCTCATCCATTGGGCTGCAACTTTTTTCACTTTGCTGATATTCTTTTGTTCTGACAAAGTTAGCAGCCATGAAAAACAATGGAACTCTATCAAAACAAGCTTTCCACCTACCCAATCCTAATGATCTAACATTTTTTCTTCTTTCAGAGTGCATTTGGATTGGAAAACTCTTTTTACAAACATTTTATTCTTTTGAAAGCATAAAACTAGTCTATTTCTACTTCTTATTTCTCCATGAACTCAGATTAAGCAGTTGAGTTCATAAGCTTCTCTACCTATCTACTATCTGTTAGGATTAGACTGTCTAACAAATTTTTATTCTCTAAATTCTAAAACAAGAAATTTAAAAAGCAGACAAGTCCGGATTGAACAGTCTAACTTGTTGATGATCTATGGCATAAAAACAAGTTGCACATAGATTATTTTTTGCAGAAAATTAAATCAAAATGGTGAAGGCTTAAGATCTGAAAGTTTTTAAGACATCCTTCTTTTTCTGCAGCTCTGTTTTTAGGCTTGTTTGAGCTGTTTTTCTTTGTTCTATGGTTCAAGTTTTGGGCTTATTAGAACCAGTTTACTTCTGTCTTTGACTCATGATTTAAACAGATTAGAGTTATTCTTCTTTTGGAAACTCATAGGTTCAAATTTTGAGCTTGTTTGAACCTTTATTTTTCTATCTTAATCTACCTAACTGATAAGCCAAGGTTAAGATATTTCACAAATCTATTTCATTAACCTATCAGTAGAAAATTTAAAACTAATTAGTCATGATTAGGCTGTATGACTAACTAGGAGTGGCATTTGAGCTTGCACACTTTCAGATTTTGTTTCTCTTTTTTGGTATGGGGTTGTACCTTCCTTGTTTTTACAATCTGCCCTCTTTTCTCTTTCTATTGTTTTTGTATTTTTTCATTTTCTAACTTTGAATGCAAGGATGAGTATGATTTTTACAATGAGAAAAAATTAAAAGGCTTCCAAACTGATATGGTCTAGAAAAATAATGTTTGAGCATCATGTCATTGACAAGACCCCCAAACATTTCAGCTCCATTCAATTCCTGCAAGAAATAAGCATTGTTACCAGTAGTAGAATGAACGAGATAAGGGCCAAGCCATAAGTTATCAAATTTCCCATGCTTTCCCTTGTCTTCTCTCCTTGAATCCCACTTTAATACTTTGTCACCAATGTTAAAATTACTGGCTTTTGTCCTTCTATCAAAAAGCTTCTTGATGCTCTCTTGCTTTTGTAATGCTCTGTTGGAGACCTCCTCTCTAGTTTGTTGAAGATGTATAGTCTAATTAATCCTTTTGATCATGTCATTATCTTTAGAATACAATTCTTAGATTAGCTTCATAACTGGTACACCTAGTCTGGTTGTAAAAATTACATCTATTCCATACACAAGCTAGTAGGGTGACATTCCAATTGATTTCTTAAGTGTTAATCTGTCAGCCCATAGTGCATGTACTAGCTTGGTGTGCCAAGATTTCTTATTGTCCTCCAACAACTTCTTGATTATGTTTACCAAACTCTTGTTTGAGGATTCTGCCAACCCATTACCTTGAGGATAATAAGAAGTAGAATGACCCAATGTAATCTGATATTTGTGACAGAATTCAACCATCTTTTTAGATCCAAATGCAGCTGCATTATCAGTGATGATCTTCCTAGGACAACCAAATCTAGAGAGGATATGAGTTTCAATGAATTCTATAATGACAGAGTCATTGGCTTGCCTAGAAGGGATGGCTTCTATCCATTTGGTAAAGTATTCTATTGCAGTGAGAATCCATCTATGTTGGGCAGATGATGGTGGATGGATTTCTCCTATGAAGTCTAAACCCCACTGTTGAAAAGGAGCTTCAACAGTGATCGGATGCAAAGGTAAGGGAAGAAATTTTCTTTTTCCTTCAAAGAGTTGACATTTATGACAGACAATGATCATTTTATGTACATCTTGAAAGAGGGTGGGCCAAAAGTAACCAGCTCTAAGGATTTTGTTGGTTGTTGTTTTCCAATAGAAATGACCTCCACATTCTCCTTCATGGAACTCGTGCTTGACCTTATCTGCATCATTCTCAAGCAAACACTTAAGCAGTAATCCACTAGCATTTTTCCAATAAAGACATTTATCTATAATGCAGTAGTTTACAGCTTTTAACTTTAAAAACCTTGCCTTTGTTTTAGACAAGCCAGGAGGTGTATTCAAATTGAGAAAAACATATAAAATATCAGCATACCAAGAGGAATTCATAAAATGGTCTTCAACAATGGGAGTTGACAATTCCTCTTGTTCATCTAATGCATTTATGATATTTATATCAAGAGCTTCAAAATTAGACTCAGCCATTAATCTTGTTGTCCTTGGAATTTAATGAGTTTAGTGGGCTTGATTTATAAATCATATTCAAGTATCACAACTATCCACTTTCCTCTCTTACCATCTGGGTCCTGTGTTAGAATGTCTTTTACAACTGAGTTAGGCAGAAACGCAATTATGTGGGAGTGTAAAATATGAACTTTGAAGTCTTTCAAGGCTTTGACTAAGGCAAAGGCTTTTTTTTCCATGATATTGTACTTCAGAGGTGCATCTCTCAATGCCTTACTAAATAATGCAATTGGTTGCTCTTGTCCCTTTGAATTTTTTTGCAATAGGACAGTAGCCACTGTATGTTCAGATGCGAACGAAAAAATGAAAAAATATTTTGAAAAATCAAGACTTATAAGAACTAGTGTTTTGGTTAATTCTTGTTTCACCAGTTCAAATGATCTCTTTGCCTCTAAGGTCCATTTAACTCCTTCTTCCTTTTTAAGCATGTTTGTTATGTTTCTAAGGAGTTCAGCTAAGTTAGGAATGAACCTTCTCAAGAAATTAATCTTTCCAATGAAAGATTGAAGTTCCTTGATGTTTCTAGGATGAGTGATTTGCAATATAGCCTCAATCCTTTTTGGGTCTATCTTTATTCCCTCTTTTGATATGATATGCCCAAGAAGTTTACCTTCTTGGAGACCAAACAACGTTTTATTTGGATTTAAAGATAACCCAAATTTTCTGCATTTTTGAAATACTATTTTCAAGTGGTCTAGGTGTTCTTCATCTATTTTGGAAAAAACAGTGATATCATCAAGATAAATAATGATGAAGTAGTCTAATTCTTCCGAGAATGCAATATCCATGGCTCTCTGAAATGTAGCTCCAGCATTCATTAAACCAAAGGGAATTTTCACATACATGAAAGTGCCCCAAGGTGTATTAAAGGTGTATTAAAGGTTGTCTTTATTTGATCATCAGGATGTACTAAAATCTAGTTATACCCTGAGAAGACATCAAGCAAAGAAATTATTTTGGACCCAACTAACTTTTGTAAAATGTGATCCATCTTGGGTAAAGGGTAGTTGTCCTTCAATGAGGCTTTTTTTAAGTTCCTAAAGTCTATACAAAGCCTTATTTCTCCTGTTTTCTTCCTAACTGACACTAGATTAGACACCCACTATGAATATCTAATAGGGACAATAATACCAGCTTCATACATTTTCTTGATTTCCTTCTCAACCAAAGGTAATTGAACAGGGTTTATTCTACGCAATTTTTGTTTAAATGGATTTTGGTTTTCCTTGAGGGGTATCTTGTGTTGAATTATTTCAGTGTCACAGGATTTTAGATCCTCATAACTCCATGCAAAAACATCAGAAAATTCTTTAAACAGCTCTATGTATTTCAGTTTGATGTGAGCTAGTAAAGTTTTACACAGTTTGATCATTTTTGGGTTTAGTTCACTGCCTGTGTTACACTCTTCTACCTCAATTTCAACAGGCTCCAACTTTGGTTTCTTGGCCACGTCATTGAAATCAAACAACTCTTCTAAAGGAACTTGACCTTTAGGCAAACTTTGATTGTTAGACTACAGAGTTTCTAAGTCTTCCTTTTCTAACTCTGCACTAATTTATGTTGTATTTTCAAGTTTTTTAGACAGCAGATTTATATCAGCAATCTTTGGAGAATTTTCTTCTTCCTCAAGTAGATTTTCTTCACTAGGACAGTCATCTTCATAATCTCAATCTGAACTTGGTAGTTCAAATTCATTTTTGGACTACAGGAAGTCTTCTATTTGTTTTTCTCCATCAAACACTTGCCAATATTTCTCATTATCAGGGACAGCTAGTTTGAATTTAATTTGGGTGGTGCATTGTTTGGTTTCATAAGGTGTTAAGCATGTTCTAGCAACAAAAGCTAAACTGTGGGCAAGGATATTTTGTTCTCTTGGGACAAAAATAAGTTGAGATTCCTCAAATGTTTTCAATAAATCCATGAAATCATTCCTATAGGCTCTAAGTCTGGGGTGTTTGGCACTATATTTCCCATTTACTTGCCTAACAATTAACTCTGAATCCCCATGAACTTTTATCCTTTTGGCTCCTAATTTTTTTAACAAGTGTAAGCCTAAAAGGAGGGATTCATACTCAGCTATGTTATTGGAACATTGAAAATTTAATCTATATGGATGGCTTTCAGTGTGCTTATTCTCAGTGTTATGTATCCAGATGCCTGCACCTGCATTGCTCTTAGTGCAAGATCCATCAAAGTTCATACTCCAAAGAGGACTAATCTCAGGTTCAGCAGTTTGACTATTATCCTCTTCATCTTGTGTGCTTTCAGTTTGTTCTTGAAAAACAGCACTTTGTTGAATTTGTTTTAATTCCTCGTGTTTTTCGTTGTGTTGAGGATTTTTCTCTTGACTCTCAAGGCTAAAAAACAACGGATGGCTGATTTGTAGCTCTAGACCTGTGTTTCGTTTACTGCATTTTTCTAATTTAGCGAACTGTTTTGACACTTCTGTCTTGTTTTCCTCTTTCTCTCTATCTACCACGAGTACAGTTAAGGTAACTTTCTCACTAAATATTTCATCATTGAAAAGGATAAATGAGTCAAGGCCTGTATGAACAGAATAGAGAGGAGAGTTTTGTGGTCTTTCTTGACTAGTAACCATGTATTGCATATGAGACTCCCTCTACAGTCTTCTAGTTTGATTAAAAACAGGGATAGTAGCATATGTCATATCCATCTGCATAGTTCCTTGTAACCTAGCTCCCCAATATCTTGATAACAGCATACCATATTTAGGGGGTACATCAGCCACTACAATATCCATCACTAAACACTTGGCTAGAATTTGTGCTAAGTTTACACAGAGGTCTTTGATCAAACCTAAAAATTTCACTCTGCTTAAGTCAAAGGAGTAAATATCTTTGCATGGTCTGGTGATTTCAAGTCCTAGGCTCTCCATTACAGCTTTGGGCATTAAATTGTGAGAGGCCCCTGAATCATGCATAGCGTTGTGTAAAATTTTGTCATGAATCGTTAAACTAACATAAAAAGGAGGAACCGGTCCTTCTTGATATCTACCCTCAATCTTGGGACCAAATATGAGCTCTGGTTGGTCATCATTAAGATTGACAGTGTCATTATTCTCTTCTATGTTAAAAGCCTTCAAAATTTGGGATCTATATATATCTTGGGTAGCTAATTCTGTGATAGGAACAGAGATTTTGATTTTGGAAATTTCCTGCTCCAAACTAAAAGGCATCTGATTTTTTACAACGTTTGTTTCAGCCTTATTTACCACCATTTTCTCAACAAAATCAGCTTGTTGATTTTCTATATTTAAATTGGTCAAAATTGTTTTAGTAGGAGCACTAGCTGAGCTGCTAATGCTGATAAGGTCTGCACTCTTTTTTTCATTAATTTGAGCGATTTTCTCTTTGTTTTTATCAGAATTTCCAGCCATTGTTTTGTCTTTCTATTTTACAATTTTGGGTTTATTTACAGGGCTGTTTTTTGCAGATTTCTCAGAGGTCTTGTTGTTGGGGGTTTCTAGATTATTTTTACTCCTAAGGTCATACTCTTTTGGAGTTTCTATGATAACATTTTCCAGCTCTTGATAGTAATATTCATCCTCTAGTCTTTTATCATCATAGGGTGTATATAGACCTTGTTTCCTATTGTAATGAACATCAATAGTATCATTGTCTATTCCCAACATGTCTATGTCATCTTCCTCTGTTTGTTCTATTGTTTCTTCAACCTCACTTACATAGTTTTGACGAAAAGGAGGTATAATCTATTGATCATCCTCCCTTGGTCTATTCTAAGGTTGGTTTCTCCTAAAATTCTAATTTTGATTTTGATTTATGTTTTGAGGAGCATATTGGTTTTGACTAGTTTGTGCTCTCTTAAGGATGCTCATCTTTTTCATCATTTCCTCCATCATTCTTTCCATCTTTGAGCTATATGTGGAAGGCGTAGATTCTTCTCTAAAGGACACTTTCTTCTCATTTCTTATTCTTTCTCTTTTCTCCATTAAATTAACTTCCACAGCAAGAGCTCCTTTTTGCATATCTTCAAGAGTCAAAAGATATCTCTCTCTCAGCTGATAGGCCATTTCAGGATCAAATCCTTCAGGAAACTTGTTTAAAGCTAAGCCTTGTGGAGGTTTTAAATCTAGGGTAAGGGCATTATAAACACTGTTGAAACTAGTGCAATAAGCTTGCACACTCTCCCCAGTGTTTCTTTGGAGATTCTTGTAATCAGAAAGTATTTGGAGAGGGTTTTTCTTGATTTCCCATTTTTTTAAGAATAACTGATGGAAGGCTTGGAGATCATTAATACTGTGAGGGGTTAAGCCTTTAAACCATTTTCTTGCTTCTCCCCCTAAACTTTGAGCAAATAGTCTAAGTTTGACAGTTTCATCATCAATCTCGTTTCTGTCAAAGTAGTCATTCATCTTGTCCACATGTTGAGAAGCAGTAGTAGCACCACTGGCATAATACAATGGTATCTTGGACTGATAGTCCTGTGGAAGATTGACCAAAGGTAAAGGAAGGACTAGAGGGTCATACCATGTTGCCATGATAGGAGGTTGAGGTGGATTTACAAGGAGTGGATTAACAAGAGGGAAATTGGGCTGAAGTGGAGTGTTTTGGAAAGTTGATGTGTGAAGAACAGATGTGGATGGACTAGCAAGAGATTGTTGAGTTGATCTTGGATGAGAAAAACCAAAATTATGAAGGAAATGTAAATCAGGAGTAGTTTCTCTACTACTAGGATGTTCACTTCTATCTTGGGATGAAAGTGGAGGCTCTAAATCTATCTAATCTATATCATCAAGTGACCTAGTTTTGAATGGATTTCTTAAGTCAACTTGTGATTCTTGTAGAGCTGCAAGGTTTTCAGGAACAGAATTAGCTCTATGGGGTGATCTGAAAATAGTTGAAGATTTAGCCTCAAGAGACTTCCTAAGGATTCTTTCAGGGTTATCAACTATCTCAGGAGGGTTTGGGTCAGGGAAAGCTCTAGTATGAATCTTTCTAGGAGCCACTATGCTGTATTTTTCAGACCCAACTAAACAAGAAAAGTTTAACCAAATATGACAATCTTTAAGAGGCTAACTGATCTTTAAACAAGAAAAATTTAATCCTTAAAGCCTTCCTAATTGAGTTTATATGGTTTTTATGATGATAATGGGTTTCCCAGTGGAGTCTTAAGGTCTGTTTAGATTCTGGAGTCGCCAAGTGGAAATTTTTATCTCTTTTGGAGGTAAAATGTTTTTTGGTCCACCACCATGTTTATTTGAATACCAATCTGAAATATTTTTGGGTTTTCTGAGTTTTTTCGGTCCTATGGGTTCTAAGAGTGTCCTAAATCTATTTTATCACTTAGCTACGATGATGAGACGAAGAAAATTTTACTCTTATGGCTAAGCTAGCTGATTCCTTCAAGGTTTGATAAGCTCTTATGAGAATCCTAAGGTTTCCTTAGTTTGTCATGGATTCAAATAAGTTCTATCATGATTACCATTTTCTTAGTAGCACTTGAAGAGGGCCACTTGTACTCAAAGGTTTTTCTGAAGTCCTAAGGTGTACTTAGATTCTCACTAACTCAGAAATCCCCAGTGGAGTCGCCAGAAATGTTAGGCCTAGTGGCTCAACTAGCTAATATACCAAATTTTCTTGAATCAAGTGTTTTCCTGAGGTCCTTAAGAATGTATAGGTGTAATTTCACTCAAAACTCCCCAGTAGAGTCGCCAGAAATGTTATCTCCCCGTAATTTTAGCAGATTGGCAAGACTAAAGCTGCAGGGAGGACATTTGAACCACTTTGGGATTCTAGGATCTATCCCTCCTGAATCCAGAGAGGGATCTCTATATAAGTGCAAAGATTGATTTATCTTTAAGGATTTTGGTGTGATATTAGGCTAGTAATTAAGAAAAGGGTTTTTTTTTTTGTTTTGGATGGTTGAGCTTGATTTTTAGTTGAGTGGAAAATCCTAAAATGAAATATTTTCAAAGGGGTGAAGGTGTAAGAAATCAGAACAATATTTGGGTGATAGGATAGATATGAAACTGGTTTTTAGTCCATTGGGCTATGGAGTCATAAAAGGGTTTAATTATGAAACAATTTCAAGAGTGGTCCAAGGGGCAAGTCATCTATATCAAAAGATATTTTAGATTAAATGATGGCATGGAACATTAAGAGTGTTGGAAAGGTGGAAAAAGTCAATAATTTCAACAAGGATTTATCAACTTTCCAAACAAGAAAATCCTTTTAAGCAACTGTTTTAAACCAACCAAAGGACGGGGCTAACCATAAACTTCTTTCGACAAGCTTGTATTAAAGATAACTTATTAGACAAACAATCCAATAATCCACTTAATTACTTTCAGAAGGGATGAAAACATATAAGAAAACAAAGTGTAGCCTAAGATCAAGCAAGATACTTTTAAATCTAAACTTGCTTTCAGCACACTCTTAAGAAAACCTTCAGAACAACCTTTGGAGAAAGAACTAGAAGACAGGGAAAACCATAAACTTTTCTATTCTAACTCTACTTAGCAAATAATGAAAATATTATTCAAGAAATTATTTTCAAGCTTTGCACATCAAGACAGGGACAAACCAACATTCCTTGATAATTTTTACACTTAACTTAAGTCATTCTTAAACACACAATTTGGAGGAAAACATAGACATAAACCATATCAGTGAGAGTTGGGTACTTTTGACAGTAAATCCTAACTCTATATTTGATGTTCTTTATCAGATAATAAGTGAACAAAATGGCATACATGAAAGGAAAACAATAACACAGTAAGAAGTACTTCACCAATTATATAGACTAGGATCCCAGGAATCAGCTTGTATATTGATGTCAATCGAGTTACATACTTCAAGTCCAATGTTTCAATACAGCAATCATCTTCTCTTCTCAGCCAAACTTATTTGATCACAAACAGAGCTTCAAGAGCCTCTGAATACTATTTACATGTAGAAAGTTTTGAACACAAGTATTATATCAAAGTTCAGCAACCAACCCTTTACAATGTGCTCCTCAAGAAGATTTTATAGGAAAATGAGGAGGTGGAAATGTTTCTAGGGTTCAAGTATCATTAATTCTACAGTTAATGCAATTCTCTGCCTTGAAAACCATGCAAGGCATAAGGTAGGAATACATTCGATCTATATCTCTGTTTCATAACTCTGTTCTGCTTTCGAGGCTTAGTGGATTAAAATATTTGACTTTAAGGCTATTTCTTATCCTTGTAATAACTTTGCTGACAGTTGTAATAAGTTTCTTTGATTTGAAATAACTATTCAGCTATCTTTATGCTAATATCTTCTATTCTGGTAATAACTAGGCCTTCTTTGATTGCTTTGAGGCTGCAGGTGTCTTTTTGGCAACTAGAGAGGATTTAATTAGCCTCTGATGTGGCAGTGGAGGCTTCTCGGACTGATAGATCTGATTGTTCTTCCTTGAAAATGTTAATTTGCTTTAGTTCTGTGTGTTATGCTTAATTAGGCCTAATTTCTGTCTTCTATTCTTCATACTATCTTCAATTTAGTGAATTAGGCTTTACGTAATCAAATTGTCGTCGTAATCCCTCAAAACTGTGTTTATGATCTTTGATTCTTCATCTCTGCTGTGACTAAAACCTTTAACACTGATACTCTTTGTTTGATTAATGTTTGTTGTGTTTTGTTGTTTTGCAGGCGTTACAAAGGGTTTTATAATGTCGCCAGTTTTCATGAGGCACCAGTAAGTCACGATGTGAAACCCTACAGAATGATCCCCATCATGAATAGTGGCCTGAGGGATCGTCATCCTCGGCCTTTGATTTTCTTTTAAAACCATGGAAAAACCATTAAAACCTGCACAAACAAAGAAAAATTAGGAAAATCCTGCGGGGATAAGTTTAAACTGCTTCGGAGGTTTAGGTTAGATCATGTCCATTGGATGAAAGCCACCAACGGCGAGGATGGCTCGCTTGGGTCAGATGAGAGGCGGTTGGATAAATGGTGTAGGAGATTAAGTCCAGGCCATTGATCTGGAAAGATCAACGGTCGAGATCAATTAGGATTTATATAATGCAGAGGGGTAATATTGTAATGAAATGGAGGAAAATATAATGAAAAGGGGCGAAAAACCTTTGGCAGAGGTGAAATGAGTTTGAATGAAATTTGGGGTTTCGAAATAATTATGGGCCGTTGGATCAGATCAGCCAATAGAGATCAATGGCGAAGATTCATTGATGAAGTCCTTTGGAGGATGGGTGGAGGGCGATGAACTAAAAGACAAGATTAAAATGAGACCATTAGATCTCAGAGATCAATGGCAGAGATTTATTATAAGAAAATGTAATGGAAATGGGAATGGTGGTTTAGTGGAAAACCAGAATGGTTTTCACGCGGAGAAAAGGGGGATAGGCGGTATTTCCTTTTTGAACGCAATATGCTTTTCTGGCCGACACGTGGCTTTTTAAAACCACCCATATCGTGTAAATTTGAAAAATTAACCTTCGTACGCGAAATCGCGTGCTGGTCGTCAGATCTGGGGGGTTAGATCAGACAGTTGTGAGGAGAGCGCGATGGAGGTAAGATGCAAGGGAGGAAAATAGTGGGGTAGGGTAAAGGCCGTTTTGATGTGGACAGTTGGATGAAGGAACGAACGGTCAGGATTTATCGATGGGGGAGGTAGGTCCCAAATGATTTGGGCCTACCGGGTTGATTATGGATCGTTTGATCTTCAAGATTAACGACTCAAGGTTAATCTTGGGGTTTGAAAGCAATATAAGACGAGGGGGGTTCAGGTGGACATCAGGTAATTGTGGGCTGCAGAGATCAACGGTGGATCGTCGCCTAAGAGTTTGAACGGCGAGGCCTTGTGAATTTACACAGGAATTCAGGGTTAGATCTGGACCGTTGGATCGGTGAAACGAACGGCCCAAATGTGATCGCAAGGTCGCCAATTGGCGGAGGAGAGAGGAAAAGTGCAAATAAAATTTGCGATGCGATTGCACGCAGACCATCAGATCTTTAGAGAGATCGACGGTCGGGAATGAATCTATGGGATAAAAGCGGAGGAAAAGGGGCGGAGTTTTGATTAATCTGGGCCGTCGGTTCTTGTGGATTTGACGGTCCAGATTGAATCACAAGTTTTGCAATCGAAGGAGAAGAGAGGAATAGCACAAAGGTTTTTTGTGATGCGATTGAATTAGAGCCATTGATCTTAGAATCAGATCGACGATCAGGAATTAACTGCGAAGGTCAAAGGTGGAGGGGCGGTCTTTGGAACGGAGCGATGTGGACTGTTATATCTGGGAATGGTGGAACAGATCAATGGTCGGGAAACCATCGCAAGGTTGCAATCGGAGGTATGCAATAAATCTTTGCAATGCATCCAATGAAAAACTCCGATGCGATGTGCTGACGATCATTGATCAGTCTTAGATCAACGATTGTCATTCACCAAACAACGAACTGTTGGGTTTTATAAATAACAAAGAAAAATGAGGTTTTTATGAAAATATAAAGGGAAGTTGGGTTCGAGAAAGGATTTTCAAGTCCTTTAAGTGCCCGATTGCAGGGCTTTCAGTTTTATAAGAGCGGGGGGGTTTTAGGAGTTAAGCCCTAGAGGGCTAAAACTCTACATAATGTAATATAAGTGTTTATAGGCTAAAAACAGAGTTTTTTAAGCCAATTGGAGGGTTCTGATAAGGGAATTAAGGATTTTTTAAACCAAATGGTAGGAGACCAAATGGTTTTAAAAGGGTCTTGAAGTGATTTTGAAGGTTAAAATGAGGCTTATGGAGGAATTTTTATGAGAAAAGGGGATAAAAAATGGAGGTTAATTTATGAGTGAAAGGAGGGGTAAATGAAGGGGAAAATGGATTTTTTGAGCAGTCTTTATCCTTGTAAACAGCAAATTTTTCAGGTTTATAAGGGAAACAACAGTGAAGATTAACTCAAGGATAAGTTACGTTCATAAGACTTTAAGAACTGACAATTTGGCATAAAAATTGTTTCTTGAAGGCTTTAAAGAATGATTTAGCCACCATTTGATATAACAAATTTTTGTAGGCGGCTAACAGGGTACACTTGGGAAGGCTTTGAAGAGGAGATATATCAGCATTTGAGGAGATTCAAGGATCACGTGGCGATGGAGGAGATACATAACCCTTTAAGGGAGTTATCACAACCACCTCTTTCCTCTTTGAGAATGAGAGGGGATTTATCTATGAGCCACTCCATTTGGATGAGCAAACCATATGGTAAGGAAATTTTTGGTTGCATAATGATTTATATAATGAATATGTGTATTCCTTAACCATATATGTGCAGAACATTGCTCCAAGAAGGAGCATTCTTCCTTATAGACTTCATGGTCTACTTGAGGCCATAAGCAGCATTGATGATGGCCACTCCCTAGGAGGTCTTGGGGAGATGATATCTTATGCAGGGTATGCTCAATTTGTACCATACACCATACACCTCCAAACTTGTGAGGAGATTGGGGTAGCAAACAAGTGGTTGAGAAACAACACATCATGCCATATTCTGATGTAGTTAGGAGTAAAACTTTGTTAGTTGCACTTGAGGGACCATTTTCCTTCTCCCTTATTTCATATGGCAGCTAGCATGATTTTCATTATGATTCCCTATGTTGATGTTGTTGTTATCTTTATTGGGAACATGTTTGGAGGAGAGACACATTGGTTGGATGTGTCCATGGGGAATGAGATTTCCCACACCTTCTATGCTTCATGCTTCAAGGGGGGCACAGGAGATGATATTGCCACTACATTAGATCACTTGTTTCCTTATGAGGTGGGCCATATGATTTTTTGGAGCACTTGGGATCTGCCTCTCACGAACATTTGGGGGGGAATTTTCTATGAATTGCCACGCTGTAAAGAATTCATTTCATTTGGATGATAGCATGGAGATGGGAGTCCTTCTTTGGGAATTAGATCCCTTTTGTTTGTCATTACTCCTACCTTGGAGAGGCCATTGTACAGCAAGAAGGTTTCCACTTACACCTTCCACTTTCTCATGATGTGAGCCATTGGGTTTTGCATACTTGGGAGGAACCTTTGGAGGGCAGATTTATTGCAGATTATTTTGAGCAGTGGTGGGGACTATTGATGAGGAGGCCACAAGAGGAGGAGGGGAGGAATTTTGTTCCACCTTTACAGTTTCTTGAGGACAAGCAACATTTTGGAGGGGAGGACTATAATACTCCAGAAATTTATCCTTCATCTAAATGGAATATTATAGTTCGTTTTATCACTAGGTAGGTGAATAAGTGGGTGGGGAGGCTCATAAATCTCCTTAGCGGCAATAAAAACAATTAAATTGTGAAAGGATACCATCTAAGCAATTAAATAAAGCACCTCTAAGTGTGAACAGGGGTTGGATCATGTTGTTTTAGTCAACTTTGACCAAGTCAACAGCGTTGTTATGGAGGAGTGGAGATTAAATGAGGAATAACGCAGTTTTGGAGGGAGATTGATTTCGTGGAGGAAATGACCTAATTGAGTGGAGCCAAGGGAAAGGAATCTCTAATCTATATAAGGAAGAGGATGGAAACCATATGGGGTTATGTTTTGGAATATTATTTTTTATGTGGTTTGTCTAGACTTCTTGCATTCTTCAGTTGTTTAGTTGAGATTGTTGTGATGTTTAGCACCGAGTGTTCTCGAGTGGGAATCCCACCTTTTTCCTTGAGAGGCCTATTGGAAGAGCATTGCATTTCATTTCCACATTCAGGTTTTCAGACCAAGCTACAACTTTCTTCATCAGCATGTTTTTGCAAGATATTGTGCTATGTTGCAGGGTGCAATAGTGGAGAATTAGATCGGGTGTCTTTAGAGCTAGTTTTGCAGTGGAGGAAGGTTTCCATCCATTGTGAGGCATGTAAATAAGACCCTTGAGATTTATTGCCACATTTCATGGTAGGATAAGGAGAATTTATCCCCTATAGCGTAGTTTCAGTCCAGATCTGCGTTATTTTAGGGAGGAGTTGCAAGGGTGTTGCAGTGGAGGGTTGAGAAACCCACTTCCTGAGCTAGTTTCTCATAGGAGGAAGGATTCCTTCTCTTGGGAGATAAATTTGGAGGGCTCTTGGACATATTTCAGATATTTGGCACCAGGCCAACTATTTCCCATCATTTACAACGTTGTTCCAGCTGGGAACTGCGTTATTTTGGAGGGCAACTTCAGTGAGGGATCTTGTGGTCCATTTGGAGTATTTTCTTGTGATTGAAGGGTTAAGCCTTTCATTAGAGGAGACATTTGAGGGGATCTACATCAGATCTAAAATATTTCAGCCTTCCACAGTCATTTTCTTTAGTTTGCAGTGAATCTTCAGCCCTAGGGCTTTAGATCCCCTCTTATTCAGGGTGTATTTCTGAAAAACCTTTATGGGTTCTTCGTAGGAGTTTGTATAAAGCCTAGATCTGTATTTGTCATACATTTTGAGGCATGTAAAAGCCATACATATTTTGTACATTATTTTTCTACAGCAGTGTATTTATAACTGAGCTATAGTATTCTTCTGACATTTTGTTTTATAGCAGCAGTTCATATTCAAGAGTGATTGCTTATGCGAGGCTTGTTTCCTCATTGTACATGATTCATGCCTCACTATTTTGTATTGATTTGCTGATATGATACATGATGATATGTCTCCATATTGGTCTCCAATGTTAACGAGTTGATTTACACTGCTATTTCTAGTTTTATGTTCATATATTATTGCTTCTCCATTTTGGGATATTACAGTGGTATCAAAGCATAATCTTGGCTCAGCCTATGCATTCAGCCAATATTTCACCATAAGGAGAAGCTTCTCACAGGAAGGAGGAGATGTACAAAAAAAAACAGAGACATGACTCCATCATTTGGAGGAAGAGAGGAAGAGGAGCTCTCAAAGCATATTTTCCAAACTATGCAGAGCATTCATGAAGGTATCAAGAAGATGAGAAGGGAGATGTGTAAGGAATCTCCAAAGGGGTTTGAATTTGAAGCAAGCCCTAGATTTTTTCATGATGGGTGTGAGCATGCAGCCAGACATTATGATTCACAACGTAGTCGTATGCCCAGATTTACTATGAGGGAGATGGAAGAAGAAGAAATTCCAAAGATGGAGACTCTTAGTGATTATTTGCAAGAATATGAATCTCAAACTAATAGTTTCAAAGATCACATCAACTTCCAAGAGTTTTGCAAGATCAAGGAGGAGAGAATCACAAAGAGAAAGTAGCATGATGTGGGTAGGTTCTTTCTATCTACTTTTTATGGTTCACCTAGATGTCCAGCTAGAGCGTGGGTGGAGGAGCTAGACACCTATTTGCAACAACACCAAGTTTCAAAGAATGAAGCCATCAAAGTTGCAGCGCTGCATTTTGAAGGTAAGGCCTATGCTTGGTGGATATTTGAGTCCTTTTCTTTAAAAAATGTAAACACATCTACTTATGCAAAGTTCACTAGGAGACTAGTGGAAAGGTTTGATGAAAAACATTCTGAAACACCTTTGATGGAGCTAAACAAACAAAATTTTTGCATGGGTTGAAAGGACCTATAAATTCAACTCCACTTCAGAAAACTGTTGAATAGGCTAACATCTTGCATAATAATTTTCTAGAGGCAAGATCTCTATCTCATATTCTTGGACAAGAGGGCATGGAGATCCCTTTTTCAAAAGAGGATCCTCTTATTGAAAAGTTTCCCATTCATATTGAAGAGGAAGAGAAGGCTGGAGGCAACAGTGCTGTCAAATCCAGGGCATATCTATCACTTCATGCAGAGGTAGATGGAGCACTGTCTCTAATAATAGGAATTATTGTATCATTGCAATAAGTTCCTAAGGATTTCATATATGGAGATCAGGCACAATCCATGAACAACATGTGCCATTATTGATAGATTTTGAAACCTTGTAGATGAAAGGAGAAGGTAGGGAGGAAGGTTGGAATCATATGATTAGGAGCACACACCCCTATCTATTTATGAATATTGATGCATAGAAGAGGCGGATTGATTTTCGCAGTGAGCGTAGTGACCTTGTTGTCCATTCATATATGTAGTCTACTTTTGATATTGATGTCTCATTGCATGGAGGCATTCCACCGGGGAGACCACCAGATTAGGGGATGGTGAGAGATGCTTCACATTTGGTTGCACCACTCATTAATTCCAGAGGGGTGAGGACCTTGGGAGGACTTGATACAGCATTGAGATTCTTGGGTAGACTCAAGGAGAGGGGAGGCATTCTCCCAACATCATCATTACCCACTCTCATTTTAGATTTTGCATTGTGGCATGAGCAGCATGGGAAGGATAACAGCCTTCCAACTTGTACCTTTGGTATGGGAGATGTCAAAGAGAAGGACAGCCATATGATAGATTTTCTTTTTGATAGATCATCAGCGCTATCATTATGGAGGATAGATCCACATTCGAAATCCCAACTGTTAGTGGATTATTCTAAGGATATTTTTACTTGTGTGATATTTGATGACCAGCTACATGAGGAGGGATATTCAATCAGTGATGAGGAGGATATTCTTATCCAGAGCTTCCAAGCTCAAGGAGAAGTTACTACAAGCATCTCATGTATTTTCTCTTCAGCCACACTTGTTCTATGAGAGCATACCACACCATCATGGAGGGGTACACTTGGGAAGGCTTTGAAGAGGAGATATATCGGCATTTAAAGAGATGCATGGATCATGTGGAGATGGAGGAGATACATAACTCTTTGGGGGAGTTATCACAACCACCTCTTTCATCTTTGAGAATGAGAGGGGATTTATCTATGAGCCACTCCATTTGGATGAGCAAACCGTATGGTAAGGAAAATTTTTGGTTGCATAATGATTTATATAATTAATATGTGTATTCCTTAACCATATATGTGCAGAACATTGCTCCAAGAAGGAGCATTCTTCCTTATAGACTTCATGGTCTACTTGAGGCCATAAGCAGCATTGATGATGGCCACTCCCTAGGAGGTCTTGGGGAGATGATATCTTATGCAGTGTATGCTCAATTTGTACCATACACCATACACCTTCTCCAAACTTGTGAGGAGATTGGGGCAACAAAAAAGTGGTTGAGAAACCACACATCATACCATCTTCTGATGCAGTTAGGAGTAAAACTGCGCTAGCTTCACTTGAGGGACCATTGTCCTTCTCCCTTATTACATATGGCCACTAGCATGATTTTCATTATGATTCCCTTTGCTGATGTTGTTCTTATCTTTGTTGGGAACATTTTTGGAGGAGAGACACATTGGTTGGATGTGTCCAAAGGGAATGAAATTTCCCACACCTTTTATGCTTCATGATTCAAGGGGGGCATGGGAGATGATATGGCCACTACAGTAGATCACTTATTTCCTTATGAGGTGGGACATATGATTTTTTGGAGAACTTGGGATCTGCCTCTCCCGAACATTTGGGGGGAACTTTTCTATGAATTTCCATGTTACAAGGTAATTCATTTTAATTGGATGATAGCATGGAGATGGGAGTCCCTCTTTGGGAATGAGATCCCTTATGCTTTTCATTACTCCTACCTTGGAGAGGCCATTGTAAAGCAAGAAGCCTTCCACTTACACCTTCCACTTTCTCATTATGTGAGCCATTTGGTTTTGCATACTTGGGAGGAACCTTTGGAGGGCAGATTTATTGCAGATTATTTTGAGTAGTGGTGGGGACTATTGATGAGGAGGCCACAAGAGGAGGAGGGGAGGAATTTTGTTCCACCTTTACAGTTGCTTAAGGACAAGCAACATTTTGGAGGGGAGGACTATAATATTCCATAACTTTAGCCTTCAACTAAATGGAATCTTATAGTTTGTTTTATCACTAGGTATGTGAATAAGTGGGTGGGAAGGCCCATAAATCTCCTTAGCAGCAATAAAAACACTTCAAGTGTGAAAGGAGACCCTCTAAGCAGCTAAATAAAGCACCTCTAAGTGTGAACAGGGGTTGGATCATGTTGATTTAGTCAACTTTGACCAAGACAACAACGTTGTTATGGAGGAGTGGAGATTAAATGAGGAATAACGCAGTTTTGGAGGGAGATTGATTTCATGGAGGAAATGACCTAATTGAGTGGGGCCGAGGGCAAGGAAGCTAATAATATATATAAGGAAGATGATGGCATCCATATGGGGTTATGTTTTGGAATATTATTGTGTATGTGGTCTATCTAGACTTCTTGCATTCTTCAGCTGTTTAGTTGAGATTGGTGTGATGTTTAGCACAGGCTGTTCCCGAGTGGGTATCCCACCTATTTCCTTGATAGGCCTCATGGAAGAGAATTGCATTTCATTTCCACATTCATGTTTTCAAACCAAGCTACAGCTTTCTCAGCAGTGCAGTTTCTGCAGGATATTGTGTTATGTTGCAGGGTGCAGTAGTGGAGAATTAGATTGGGTGTCTTCAAAGCTATTTTTGTAGTGGAGGAAGGTTTCCATCCATTGGGAGGCTTGTAAAGAAGCCCCTTGAGCTTTATTGGCACATTTAGCAGTAGGCTAAGGATCATTTATCCCCTACAGCGTAGATGGAGTCCAGATCTACGTTATTTTAGGGAGGAGTTGCAAGGGTGTTGCAGTGGAGGGTTGAGAAACCCACTTCCTGAGCTAGTTTCTCATAGGAGGAAGGATTCCTTCCCTTGGGAGATCAGTTTGGAGTGCTCTTAGACATATTTCAAATATTTGGCACCAGGCCAACTATTTCCCATCATTTACAGCACTGTTCCAGCTGGGAACTGCGTTATTTTGGAGGGCAGCTTCAGTGAGGATCTTGTAGCTCTTTGGAGTATTTTCTTGTGATTGAAGGGTTCAGCCTTTCATTAGAGGAGACCTTTGAGGGGATATACATCAGATCTACAATATTTTAGCCTTCCACACTCATGTGCTTCAGTTTACAGTGAATCTTCAGCCCTAGGGCTTTAGATCCCCTCTTATTCAGGGTGTATTTTTGAAAACCCTTTCCGGGTTCTTTGTAGGAGTTTGTATAAACCCTAGATCTGTATTTGTCATATCTTTTGAGGCATATAATAGACCTACATCTTTTGTACATTCTTTTGTTGTAGCAGTGTATTTATAACTGCACTGTAGCAGTCTTCTAGCATTTTGTATTGTAGCAGCAGTTCATATTCAGGAGTGATTTCTTATGGGAGGCTTGTTTCTTCGTTGTATATGATTCATGCCTCATTATTTTGTATTGATTTTCTGATATGATACACAATCATATGTCTCCATATTGGTCTCCAATTCTAATGAGTTTATTTACACTGCTATTTCCAGTTTTGTGTTCATATATTGTTGCTTCCCCATTTTGGGATATTACAGTACAAGATCCCTATGATTAGATCTGTTATTATGACCTGTAAAGTGCATATTTGTGACATGTTTGATGAAATTCCTGTCATAATAAGTTGCATTGGTTTCATTCTTTCTATGTTTCATTTCATTTATGTAAATTCCATGAAGTTTTAGGAAGTGACTGGGTCCTAGCCCTGGAATTTAGCCTTAAATATCGTATTCGTTGGCATACAACTTAAATAAAAAGGCTACAAGTGCACTCATACAGGCTCAAGGGGGTGACTGTGAATCTCAGTCACTTAGAGGGCTTGGAAGGGGAGCAACTGGGGATTTAGGTCCTTGAACTGCTAAGTTTCCTCGGGGAATGGTAACCTGGAAAGGTGGGGTAGCTCCTGGAGATTCTGTTGCATGTGTGGAAGGTAGATTTTGTTGTGTAGTGTTTGTTCTGCTTCCTTAACTGTACTCGGGTAGTTGAATCAGATCATATTAGCCTCTTGTCACATGTTTACCCCATTTGGCTGGCCACTTGGGTAGATGTGGAAGGAGAGTGTTACAGGAAAGTGCGATAATATAAAGTTATCCATGGGGAATATGTATTGAACAGTCCAATTATATCCATTCCAATGGGTGGTGTTGATGTTATACTAGGATTCCAATGGTTACAATATTTGGGGACAATAAATTTTAATTTTCAAGAAATTTTCTTGAAATTTTTTTGGGAAGGAAAGGAAGTTAAATTAAGTGGTATCGCAGGGAAACCAAGCAATATAATCATCTCTAATTGAATTACAATGCTTCTAAAGAACAAACAATGGGGATTAATTGCACAATGATGCTAACTAGAGGTTTAAACATCGAAATCATCTATTTCTCCATATCTCCAAAAAATCTAGGACATCATTCCAAGGTATTTAAGACTCCCAAAGACATCCCACCTATTCATGATCATGATCATACTATTCAGTTGATTCCAGGAATTGTTCCTCCAAACATTAGGACTTACATATATCCCTATTCTATAAAGAGTGAAATTGAACGTATGGTTGCAGAAATTCTAGAGCACAGTATAATTCAACCTAGTCAAAGTTCTTTCTCTACTCCAATAGTACTATTGCATAGGAAGGATGGATCATGGCGCATGTATCCAAATTATAGGGAGCTTAACAAGACAACTATTAAATATAAATTTCCTATTCATGTCATTGATGAATTATTGGATAAATTACATGGTGCAAATTACTTCACCAAGTTGGATCTTCATTCAGGATATCATCAAATTAGAATGAAGAATGAGTACATTCCAAAAACAACATTTAGAATTCATGAGCGTCATTATGAATTTTTGGTCATGCATTTTGGCATTGCTAATGCACCTTCCACATTTCAAGGTTTGATTAATTCCATTTTCAATCCCTTCCTTCGAAAATTTGTGTTACTATTTTTTGATGATATAGTAATCTACAACAAATCTTGAAAGGATAATGTTCAGCATGTTGACACGATGGCTAAATTATTGGAGGAGAAACAATTATATGCAAAAACCTCCAGATGTTTCTTTGGAGTACAAAAGGTGGAATATTTTGGTCATATTGTAGCTCATGAGGGTGTAAAGGTAGATCCTAACAAAATTAAATCCATTAAGGAATGAAAAATCCCCACAACCATAAAACACATTCGAGTATTTCTTGATTTTACAGGGTATTATCTCAAGTTTGTTAAGAATTATGGAATAATAGTGGCACATATAACATCATTACTGAAGAAAGATGCATTTTCTTGGACTCTAGAAGAAACTAAGGCATTTGAACATCTTAAAGAGAAAATGTGCCAGGCACAGGACTTAGCTACACCAGACTTCACAAAAACCTTTATTGTGGAATGTGATGCCTTAGGAAATGGAATTGGTGTTGTTTTAATGCAATAATAAATACCCACTGCTTTTGAAAGTCGTCAAATCAAAGGAAAGTATTTACACAAACCTCTTTATGAGAAGGAAACGTTGGAAATACTACATGCACTAAGTAAATGGTGACCTTACCTAATGGGAATACACCTCAAGGTAAAAAAAAATCATGATAATATTAAATACTTTTTGGAACAAATATTATCTTCAGAAGAGCAGCAAAAATGAGTCACAAAGATGTTGGTTTATGACATTGAAATCATATACAACAAAGGAAAGAAAAATGTTGTTGCGGAAGCACTAATCCAAACTTATTCAGGAATGCAATAAAACACAAAAATAAACATAAACGCAGACATGCAACAGGAATAACGCTTCATTTTATTAATATCAAATACTGAAAAATGCTTACAGACAGAATGGAAAACAAACTAGCTCGGGTGATGGTAACTTATCTCTGAGAAGAGATGTGGTGAGTACATGCCTCTTAACTGTGTTACAATGAGGTTCAAGGTCATTTTTATTATTGAAAAACATAGGAAAACCCTAAACGTCCAAAAAACTAACCTTATGAGATGAAGCACCAATAATATGGGCCCCGTTTGGGTAAATTGGTACATCAACTTCTCGGGGACGTAACCCCGGCATACGATCTTTGTTTGACATGCATAATACCTCGTTAGAAAGATATATCTGAGGACTACAACTTTTGAGTGACCATCATTAATCAAGGACCCATTTTGGTCCCATTTTTCCTAAAAAAAAATTCCATTTAGGGCCTCAAAACAGCTCCAGAAGTTTAGGACCCAAAAAACTGCCAAAAATAGTAAACTTTGCTACAGTTAAGGACACGAAAAAACTGAAAGAAACAATGTTGGAGTTCCTAGTGGAATAGGTCATTGGCCACCCATATCCACCTGCATCATGCAATATCAAGAAATTATGATGATGTGGAAGCATTTCTTTGTTCCATTTCTATTATCTATCATGTGTCGATAATAAAAGCAAACAATGAATTGAAGAATGATGAAGAGGTGTGGACACTCATTAAAAAGTTGTAGCAAGATCCCAGTATATCTAATACATTTAGCTGGAAAAATGGTTCATTATGTTACAAATATTGCTTATATATTTGTAATAATTCTCAAATCAAATAAGAGAATCTTTTGGAATTGCACACCTCCCCCATAGGAGGGAGCTCGGGATTTTTTAAAACTTACAACCGGGTGAAGAAGAATTTTTTTTGGGATGGCCTTAAATATGATATTCAAATATTTGTGGCAGAATGTTTGGTTTTCCAAAAAAATAAAGTTGAGACAATTAATACCACGTGTCTATTACAATCTTTGGTCATTCCAAGTCAGCGTTGGAGGGAGGTCTTAGTCGATTTTATCATAGGTTTACCCAAGTCTAAAGGAAAGAGTGTCATCATGGTTGTAGTTTATATACTTACGAAGTATGCACACTTTTGTGCACTATATCATCCTTTTAAATCTAGTATAGTTACTATTGCATTTATGAAAATAATTCAAAAGCTTAATGGAAACCCAAATATTATTGTAAGTGACAGAGATCCCATTTTTAGTAGAAATTTTGGACGAAATTATTTTCTTATCTTGGTACTCAATTAGCTCATAGATCATATTAGCATCCTCAATCTGATGGGAAATCTATGATAGTGAACAAGAGTCTATACTATATCCCTCATTTCTTTCTATTTGATAAACAAACACTATGGGTCAAGTGGTTACCTCTAGCTAAATGGTGGTATAACACTTTCTTCCATACTGTAGCAAAAATGACCTCATTTATGGCACTTTATGGATATCATCCACCATCCATTACATCATCTTTAAGAGAAAATTCTAAGGTTCAAGTGGTAGAAGATCACATCGAGAATCAATAACAAGTTCTCCAAATTTTGAAGGACAACCTGCTTAGAATCAAATGAAACTACAGGAAGATAAATATCGTAGTTAAAAAAAATTGAGGTAACCGACTAGGTATATTTACAGCTACAACCATACAAACAAACGTCCCTCTAGCATGCTAAGAAGGATAATAAATTATTACCCAAGTACTACGGTCCTTACAAGGTGTTGCAAAATATTAGTACTATGGCATACAAATTGGATCTTCCTAAATCTTCCCAAGTACACCTAGTTTCCCATGTCTCATGCTTAAATAAGGTTATCAGTAACAAGCTTCACTTTCAAGCAGTGTTGCAAGAACTTGAGGAAGAAGGAAAAATCATATTTAATCCTGAAGCAGTCACGGAAACAAGAATACGATTGCTATGGAGTCGATGAATTTCAGAGTATTTCATTAAGTGGAATAACTTACTCGCTGAAGATTCCACATGAGAAGATTATATTTTTATACAGAAGCATCCAAAACTTCTCAAGTGTTAAGGACAACACTTTTTTGAAGGAGAGGGGCATCTTAGGTCCCTATAATACTAGTGTATCCCCCTTATTTTTATTGTTAGTGTATCCCCCTTATTGTTATTGTTGTGCCCATGTATCCCCCATGTTGTTATTCGTGTGCCCCATAGAAGCCCACTATTGTTATTCTTATTCCCTTAAATTATTATTGTTATGTAGGATATGATTATATTGTGACCCCTTATAATATTATATATACAAAGGAGTCATTTTCATTTGTATCATCCAAGAATTGTTCATTTTTGTATTGTAAAGGAGGTTTACCCCTCCAAGAGGATAATTTTGAAGTCATTGATATATATTTTCTTTTATTTTTTGAGTTGGTTCCATAACAATGGTGGGTATCCATTTCATCATGATTGATGATTACCCATATGTCGGAGCCAATTTTCGCAAAGACCCAAGGCTCATGCTACCTGAAGGAGGACAATGAGGTGACATAGGTAAAACAAAATCATCTTGATTTTTTTTTTTTGGTTTTACAACTTTTTTTTTTATTATTTATGCACCCAAGAATAACGATTGATTTTACATGCAGATATTGGACACGTTCGACCAGTGGGCCACTCCTATATTCAATGGTGAGGAGAGACATTACTTGCATAGGTTGTGTTATCATTATATAGTTTTAATATTGGCATAAAAACTATATAGGACAACATCAAAACCGCTTTTAAAACTAGGATCTAGCCCTACCAGCTTCAGAGAGGGACCTCTCTTTAGATTTAGCTTTATTTTCTTAATTGATATTAGGCTAGTTATGATAGTGTTGAATTGTTTGTTTGTTGAATTGTTTGGTTTGATTGGTTGGATTGGTGGGTCTGTTTAAATTAATTCCTTTCCATTAGGCTATGGGACCAGATAAAGGCCGGATTCTGCATCAAATTTTCAAAGAGTAGTCATAGGGCAAGCTAGTTACAATTACTAAATATTTTAATTCTAGATTAATTATGAAATGTAGCAATGGTGAATTCAGTAATGATTGAAAATAATTTAATAATTTCTCAATCAGAATTTAAAAGAAAACATATATATTGTAAATACAGCTAGAAATAAGGTGTTTAGATAACAAATCTTATTCTTCACTTTATGTTTTACAATTAGGTTAAAATGATGCACAGTAAAGAGAAACAATGAAAACAACTGTTAAAAAAGGAAAAACATCACCAGTAATATATAGCACAAGTATCCTGTGAATGGTATTTTTATTATTGATGTCCCAACAGCTCAAAAATTACAATGCTTAATAGAAAATTATTACAATCAAATTCCAACCCTTGAATACTTCGAATACATGAAGTATTTAAACTAATTCTACAAAGAATGTTGTATCAAACAGGAAATATGTTATTAATTACAAAAATAACAGTATTTGACCAAAGTGACCAAAAGACATCTAGACATATGGCAATTTTATCTAGGAAACAGTTGTTGCACGATCTAACTATTTTTTGTGCTGGCTGTTGTGCTGGATGTTGTGCTGGTTGTAGTTGTTCTTTACTCATCTTGATACTCACACAACTTATCCCATTGATCTTCATCAGGAATATTAATCTTTGTGGCCTTCCGATAGATCTCATCTACCTCTGTATATCTAGAAAATGTGGGTTTGACCATGAAGATATGCTTTATCTCATGCTAAATGAAAATATCATTACTCATAGCTTCTAGAAAATCTCTTCCTGTCATAGCACCTTTAATGTTTGAAAATTTTGTTGTATCCTTTGCAATTTCTTTGAGCTTATTTACATAATTATCCCTGGTTATCAGTTTGTCATTGATAACAAACAGAGAAGGCAAGCCCCTCTGAGTTAGTGGCTCTATTCTGTTAAAAAACCTACTGACTGCAATTTCCAACCCATTACATTTTTCCTCAAGCTATTGAACTAAGTTCTTTTTTGTAAGAACCTTTTTAACTTCCAAGATTTTTTATGTCCTGCCATGTACTCCCAGATCATCAAGTTCATATCTATTTTTAGAATTCAAAAACTTAATGATTATGTGGGTTGTATCAAGCATATCTCCCATCTCTTCATTTATATTGGAAATGGTCTTATTAGCTTTCTCAATCAAGTATTTTTGCTCAAAAATAATTCGGATATATGGCCAAATTTCATTCATGGCTTCAATAATGTTGGTCCATATAATTTCTTTAGCTTTACCCACGTTGTTGGCAATGGAGGATTCCCTTAGAGATTTATGTAAATTTTCTGTTTGCTTCTGGATCCTTTGTAATTCTATTGCATGGGAAGTCTCAGTCCTTACCATCTAATCTCGCAAAAAAAAATTTTTAGCCTGCAGTCTTTTAATTTCTTCTATTTGTAGTGACATATTCTCCACTGGTTTTTCTAATTGACCTGCAGCATCTCCTGTGTTAGTTGTAGAAGTTGTTGATGCAGGAATGGTTGTAAGAGGTATAGCCTCTAAAGGGACAATAGATGTTTTTGCAGCTTACTCTTTTTCTTTGACCATTTCTCCATCTCAATTTCCATTTGTTTCAGCAGCGTCATTTGCTCCATGATAAGTTTCATCATACTTGATTTCTGGGACTTTGTTTCCTCAATTTACTTTGTGATTGGATCTTTTGTGGCTGGCATCTTTAGTTGCTTCCTTAATTTTGATATATCTGCATTTTTATTTTTGATTATGTCTTCTACAGCTTGCACATTGGATGGGTCATATCCTATCTTTACAACCAAATCCTCCAAAGATTTTATCCTTGTATCCTTGGACATAGAAGAGATATTCTCCATTTTAAGAATTGATTGAACATTTTCTAATGAAACCTGCAACTTAGACAAATTCATTGTTGTATTGGTCAATGTAGAAGAGATCATTTCACCTGTTTTTTTATGAATTTCCATCTGGTTGATGGGATGAATGTCCTTGATGTTGAACTCAAATGAAGTCTTCTTGTAGTCTGTTGCTATCTTGGGCTTTGAAATTTGAGCTTCCAGGAATGCCATGTGCATTTTCCCTTTTTAAGAGTCAAATGTTGATAATAATCTACTCTGAGAGCTGGAAGTTTGCTTCCAGAACTGGGTGTATGTGTTTTTCTTCAAAATTTCATTCCTTAGTTTGATTTCCCTGAAGGTATCAAACATTGTCTTCTCATTTTCTCTTGTAGTAGCATTGGATGTGGATATCTGAAGAGATTGTTGTTGATTTGGCACAGTAGTTGAAGTAGTAGGGGAAGAAATGGGCTGACCACCTATGGGAGAAGATCTTGGAGTGTTTGTGATGTTGATAATTGTCTCATGCTCTGCTTCTTTTCCCTGATCAATATCCATATGGATCTTGGCTCTTTTCCTATATTTCATTTTGAATTATTTATTGGAAGTATTAGTCACTGAAGGTGACTGATCTTCCCTCTACCTTTTCCCTATTTCTTATTTCTTATCCTCTTTGTCATGTTTTTTTTGGCACGGGGGTTTGTAATCATGAAGTTGAAATGGAATACTCCTCGGCCTCCTGCAAGGTTTCCTCCACCCATTCTGTCTGATTCATAAATTGTTATATTTCTGGCCTGTGAGTCTGAATGTAGGGTGTAGACTTGTTTTCCACCCTCATTTTAGAAATGATCCGAAATGGATCATAAGACCAATTAAAGCTGTGAGTGAATTTCATCTCTTTCGATATTTTATCAGCTTCCTCTCCTGCTGCCCTATTGTTGCATATGAATGGTCCAATTTCAGACTTAATCTTAAACTGTGACTTTTTCTTTGTTGAAATTAAATGTACTTCATCAACATTTAGCATCTTTCTGATATACTCCAAGGAAAAAATCCTCATTGTGAGGAATTTTGGCAATTTGTAGGGAGATAATTCACATCCATAAACGCTCAACTCTATGTAATTCTAGTATAAGTACTAGTCTCATGTTTTAGCTTGATCTGAAAGCTACATAATCCTTTTGATATCTTCACTTATTCTAGGCTCAATTGTGTTGCTTAGAATACTCATGGTTGGATGTACAAACAACTCAATGAACTGTTCGTATTTGTAATCTTCTTTTTCCTTCATCAGTAGGGTGGTCTAGAAGATGACAAGACTGTGGGTGTCCATCATCATCCATCTTCTTCAAGGAAAATTTAAATCTTTCTGCCTGAAAATATAAAAACATGTAGACAATGATAGAAGTATACTTAAGCACCTCCTCTATTTACAAATTGGTCATGGATGCAATCTACTAGGTATTGACTGAAGTTAAGCATAATAAAGGGCTTAGAATATGTGGACAATATAGACAAAAATCCTATAATTTCCTCATCTACCCATGTAATATTCCAAAATGGGGAATGCAGCAATACAATGCATATTTATAGTAGAAAATAACGCAGATCATCAAAGACAAAGCAAGAGGCCAATATGGATACCTTTCAAATGTATTTATAGTAGAAAAACAAATGTAAAATATGGCCCATAAGATGCATAACAAGAAATACAAGTTTCCAATAGAAGAAAATCCTCAAAAAGAGATGTTGCAACCATGTATTAAGACTGGAAAGAGCCTTACAGAATTATTTTAATGAGTTGCAACAGTTGTAGATTACACTTCAGATCTAGAGCAAATAAGTGCATGAAAATTCAGATCTATAACAAATCCATACACTAATAGGCTCTTCTTCAAAATCCCCTTGGGGCTTTCAGCATTACACCATGTACAACTTGTAGATCTGAGTTTTAAGACTTCAAATCTATAGAAATATTTATATCTGGAACTAGATCTGATCTGATATGAATAAGAGAATGATTCCCTCCAATGGATCTCCAAAGTGAAGTGCATATCCCCAACACTTGGAAACCAACTCTCCAGATGGTGTGCCAAAATACCCTACAACTGCACCTACAAGAATAACACATATCTGGAAGTAAAACTACGTTGTATGGTTTAGAATTTGGTTGGCCACATACCAAGATCAAAAAATGGAGCTCAATACATCCAATATTCTCCTCCCAATGAAGTAGAAGTCTCCTCCATTGAAAAGGAGCATTGAAATGGTCTAGATCTGAAGAGATCTAGCCTCCACTCGCTAAATCTTGCAAAGACAACCAAACCCTCAACAGGATCTGCGTTGTAGTTGAAAGAAGAAGCTTGGCCTTCAGCCAGATAGTGGATAATACAATGCAAACTCTTCCAAAAGGCCTGTCAAGGAAAGAGGTGGGATTCCCAACCAGGAACACCCAATGCTAAACAACATTAATTCTCAGCTAAACAGCAAGAGAATGATATATGTCTAAACAAACAATATATTCAGAAATATAATTTTCATCAACAACCCTCTAATGCTGCCATCCTCTTCTTTTTACAAGTTAAGAGCTTGCAAACCCCAAACCACTTCCAATGAGATCACTCCTTTCACACAAGCCATCTCCATCTAAAACTGTGTTGTGCCTCATTGATGGCCACTCCTCCAAGACAGCGTTGTAGATTTGGTCAAGGTTGACCTAGTCAAAATGTCCGGCCCCTTTCACACTTAAGGGTGCTTGATTTAGCAGCCAAGATTTAGCCATTTACATTTGGCATTGATTTATTCATTATTTAGGATTATTATGGACCTCCTTTACACTTTTATTCTTTAAACAAAGAAATAAGACAAAAATGAATGATTCCAATTAGCTCATGCCTAATTGGGAATATTACAATCCTCCCCTCCCAAATTTTGCTTGTCCTCAAGCAAATGATAAGGTGAGTGTTGCAACTATTCTCCTCCTCCATAGGTGACACCATCATGTGATAAGCTTCCTCCATAAGTGAATTTTTCACCAATCCAGCCCTCCATGAATTGCTCCTCCAAAGTTCTCATGAGATGTAAATAATCCATCCCATAAGGAGACAATAGCTCAAATGAAACAAATATGGTTTGCCCAATGTTCTCCCTGAAACATGTAGCATAAGATATATGGAAAATATCCATCCCATAGGGCACATACATACCTCCCATCCTCCCTCCATAAATTCCCATAAAAAGTACAAGTACATCATCAATGTCTGGGATCAAAACTACGTACATACAAACAGAAATTTGTGCATATGGAGGTGGGTCATAGTCCCACATGTGGAACCAGCACAGTGCATCTCCTACCTGCATCAGGTCAAGATGTGGTAAGTGGTTTCCCCACCACTTACTTGCTTCCCATGTCATCTCACTATGGCTGAAAGTGTGAGATATATTTGGTGCCTTAGGAATGCACCCATCATGAAACAATATCTCCCTTTGTCCTCCAAGGGAATGGCCATATTGAGAAATTTCTGTGGCCCAAAGTTTGCCATGAAGTTTATAAGGTACAATACTCCTCCTTGGAGTCATGGCCTGCATATACATGGTAAAATAATGCAAACAATAATCAAATGAAACATTATTTACATGAGCATGTTCTTCACCAAAATTCCTCCTCAAACAAATGGAGTGGTGCATAGATTTATCCCCTTCATCAAAAAGACAAAGAGATGATTGAGTTAACTCCTCCGTAGATTTATGTTGCTGCCCCATCTCCACATGGTACATGCATCTTTGAAAATGCTGATATAGTTCTCCTTCAAAGCCCTTTCAAGTGTAGCTCCTCATGATGATGTTGTAGAATTTTATGGAGTATATATGGCTGAAACAGAACTCTTCATAGACCCTTTGTAGTAACTTCTCCTTGAGCTTAGAGGCTCTAGAGAAGAAGATCCTACCATGATAATAGATGACTCCTTCTTGGACCAAGTATCCCTCTTCATGCAGCTGGTCATCAAGTATCATGCAAGTGTGAAGATCCTTGGAATAATCCACCAACAGTTGGGATTTCCAATATGGCTCTAAACTCCCCAATAATGAAAACGTTGATGATCTATCAAATGAAATGTCTGTCATGTGGTTTCTCTCCTCCTTGACATTTCCCATGCCAAAGGTATGTGATGGAAGGTCATCCCTTCCCTTCTTCTCCTCCCGCATCACATAATCATAAATGAGAGTGGGTAATGATGATGTTGGGAGAAGATCTCCCTCCTCCTTGAGCCTACCCAAGACTCCCAACGCTGTATCATTATCTTCCAATGCTCACATCCCTCCTATATCCATGCTTGGAGCATCATGTTGTGATATTTCTTCACAAGATCTGAATCAGGTGGCCTCCCAGGTGGTTTGCCACTAGATAATAGTTTCTCATGCAGCAGTCTCATAAGCATGATAGATGGGACTGTAAGGTCCTTACTTCCACTACATAAATCCATCTTTGTTCTTTGTGTGGAAGTGGTATGTGAGGGATATGTATGCATGCCTTTGATCATTTGAGTTTCACCACTCTTTTTATCCACCCATTCCATTTGCAAGGCTTCCCAATCAGTGGTGACTTTGCCCAATGCAATCAACCATTGAACACCCAAAATCACATTGGTGTCAGGTATGTCAACCACAAAGAAATGATCAACCAATGTATATGTCCCCATGGTGACTGATAAGGATGGTACATAATGCATGCATTGCATTGTTCTATCTATTGGGACCAAAACAGAGAATCCCTCAAAATCATCAGTGGGTATTGCCCTCCTTTGTACTATTTGGGCATCAATGAAATTGTGGGTAGCCCCATTGTCAATCAAAATAGAAACCCTTTGATTCAAGATGGAACCTTGAAATATTAAGTTCAAGTACTTAGGTGCTCCTTTCAAAGATGCAAGAGCTCCTCCAATAGGAGAAAATGCTCCATTACCATCTCCTGATGGTGTTGGTTCTCCTCCTGCAGTGTCAGTGATGTGACCTCTTCTTGGTTCATCTTCTTCTTCCTCCTCATCATCTGAGAAGACATATATGTAATGTGCTTTTCCAGCAGTACAGTTATGTCCAGGTGCCCATGATTCTTGGCAAGTGAAGCAGAGCTTCCTTCTTCTTAGATCTCTCTGGAATTCATCATCAAGAGGTTTCTTTTATGAGCTCTCCTTGGAAGGAGCAACTTTTTCTTCCTTTCCCTTTGAAGGAAAAGAGGGCTTATGCTGAAAAGTTGCCTTTGCTTTTGGCAAGGCATCTTGAAGGTCTCTAGCCCTTTCAATAGCATCATGTAGGGTAGTGGGCTTGGTAGATTTAACTAACCCATGAAGAGGTTCATCTAAACCATCAATGAACATGTACACCCTTCTTGTTGCAAACAAATCAAGAACCATAACAGATAATCTTAAAAATTCAGAAATGTAAGTTTATGTACTACCTGATTGTTTCAACTTTGCAAGGCTCATGAATGGTGCCTCTGGATCTCTTCTATCAAATCTTTCCACCAGCCTTCTAGTGAACTCTGAATAAGCAGTCACATTGGCATCACCCAATGTAGACAAGCCATGGAACCACCAGTCATGTGCTTCACCTTCAAGGTGCAGAGCTGCAATATTGATAGCCTCCATCTCTGGAACCTTGTTCAACTGAAAGTGGATGTCAAGTTTTTCTACCCAATATTTGGCAGAACACTTGGATGACCCATCAAAATTGGGTAAAAAGAATATGCCCATAGTGTGGTGTCCATCATGACTCTGAATGAATCTACCACCTCTATGATGATGCCTTGGTCTTCTATTGTCCTTGATGTGACAAAACTCTTGAAAACTCAAGTGATCTTTTAATCTCTGATTTTGAGACTCATATTCTTCAAAATAGTCTTCAATGGATTCATGCTCTTAAAACCCTTCATTTCCCACAGCCAAAAATGTAGGCATGGTAGAGTGTTGGGAAACTTGTGGCTGATGCACTGGTTGATCATTCCAGTGATGAGACATGCCAGAGCCTTCTCCAAGATGGAATCCTTTAGGGGATTCTTTGATTTTTTCCATTCTCATCTCTTTGATCTTTCTAGCAAGATCTTGCATGGCTCTAAGAAGGATCTTAGGAAAATCATTTTCTTTATCTTCACCTCCAGATAAAGGGGCTTTACCCTTGTCTTCATTATCATTTGTGTAATCAAATATCTTCTATATTATTTTTAGATACCTCTTCTCTCTGTTTGTAAGAGGCTCTTCTTCTTCAAAAGACATATTGGCTTCTTAGAAAGCACAGGTTGTGCCAAGATGATGCTTCGATACCACTGTAATATTCAAAAATGGGGAATGCAGCAATACAATGCAGATTTGCAGGAAAATAATGTAGATCATCAAAGACAAAGCAAGAGGCCAATATGGATACCTTTCAAATGTATTTACAGTAGCAAAACAGATGTAAAAGATAGCTCATAAGATGCATAACAAGAAATACAAGTCTCCAATAGAATAAAATCGTCAAAAAGAGGTGCTACAACCATGTATTAAGACTGGAAAGAGCCTTACAACGTTATTTTAATGAGTTGCAACAGCTGTAGATTACACTTTATATGTAGAGAAAATAATTGCATGAAAATTCAGATCTATAATAGATCCATACACTATATAAGCTCTTCTTCAAAATCCCCTTGGGGTTTTCTGCATTACACCATGTACAACTTGTAGATCTGAGTTTTAAGACTGTAGATCTGCAAAAATATTCAGATCTGGAACTGGATCTGATCTGGTATGAACAAGAGAATGATTCCCTCCAATGGATCTCCAAAGTGAAGCGCAGATCCCCAACACTTGGAAACCAACTCTCTAGATGGTGTGCCAAAATACCCTACAACTGCACCTACAGGAATAACATAGATATTGAAGTAAAACTGCATTGTAGGGTTTAGAATGTGGTTGGCCACATGCCAAGATCATAAAATGCAGCTCAATACATCCAATGCTCTCCTCCCAATGAAGTAGAAGTCTCCTCCACTGAAAAGGAGCACTGAAATGGTCTAAATCTGAAGAGATCTAGCCTCCACTTGTTGCAGCTTGTAAAGACAACCAAACCCTCAATAGGATCTGTGTTGTAGATGAAAGAAGAAGCTTGGCCTTCAGCCAGATAGTGGACAATACAATGCAAACTCTTCCAAGAGGTCTCTCAAGGAAAGAGGTGGGATTCCCGACCAGGAACACCTAATGCTAAACAACATTAATTCTCAGCTAAACAGTAAGAGAATGATATATATCTAAACAGACAATATATTCAGAAATATAATGTTCATCAACAACCCTCTAATGCTTCCATCATCTTCCTTTTATAAGTTAAAAGCTTGCAAACCCTAAACCACTTCCAATTAGATCACTCCTTTCACACAAGGAATCTCCATCTAAAACTGCGTTGTGCCTCATTGATGGCCACTCCTCCAAGACACCGTTGTTGATTTGGTCAAGGTTGACCCAGCCAAAATGTCCAGCCCCTTTCACACCTAAGGGTACTTGATTTAACAGCCAAGATTCATCCTTTTTACATGTGGCATTGATTTATTCATTATTTAGGAGTATTATGGATATCCTTTACACTTTTATTCTTTAAACAAAGAAATAAGACAAAAATGAATATTCCAATTAGCTCATGACTAATTGGGAATATTACAACCCACTATTCACAGTAATGCCCAAGAAGATATGAAAGGATAGTGACTATATGCTTGGTTCTATCAAGAAATGTTGATGAGGAATATGGAGGATATTTCTTGGGTAAATGAGTATTTTCAGTCAATAATAGTTCAAGAGTTTTGGATCTCTTAGAGAAATCTAGCTTCTGGTATAGCTCTATGAGGGCTTCACAGGAAAAAGGTGTTATATTTTATGTTGAGGGTCCCTGCATCATTTGGATAATGTATTGGGCATTGGTTGTGAATAAGACTTCACCAGTTTGGGCAATTACAGCTCTTTGATTAGGGACATAGCATGCATGGCACTTTCTGATAAACTCAGGGGCACTGTGGGTTTTAGGGAAAATATAGTAAGGTAAATTGGTGTCCCACAACCCAATGTCATCAGCTTCATCAATTACTTTATCCTCTAACCAGTAGTAAACATCAAATATGTTGAATTCACAGAGGGTCTTGTAAATTCTCTATCTGCAAGGTTGATATGGTCCAGGTCTAAAAGAGGGTGAACCATGGGATTAAAGGGTTCTTGACCTTTATTTTTGGGAGGCATGACTGGTACAGGTTGCAAAAATTGATTAGCCTAGTGATTGTGTGGGTATGCAAAATACATAGGTGGAATTAGAACGGGGAAGATAATAAGACAAAGGAAATCACTGAGATTTGCAGTTTGCTAATGTTCCCAGCTGCACTTGTCTTGTGAAATGAAAAAATTGTTACAGAAGCAGTAATAGGAGAGCACAATAAAGTTTTGAAATAGGCAGGAGAAGGTAATTATGGTTTTCCCTGGGTTTCCATTGTTCATGGCGCGTGTCCGTTGGTTAACGGTTAAGTAATTAAATTACTTAACGGGTTGATTTGAGCGGGAGCGGAGGGGATTCGCAGGAGCAACGGGTGGATGAGGTGGCACAATGGGATAGGCGGAGACATAACAGTCATGAAGATGGTTTTGCTAGTGGAGAAGGCCGCTTTCGGAGGCGTAGCGTGCAGTAAGTTGGTTTGGTAGGGGGAGGGGGGTGAAAACTCACCATCGCTTGCCACGTAGCATTGGGTCCATGTTCTAATGCTATCAATTTCGAAACCCCCCTCCGACAGTAAATTCTGGATGGTGGGGGGGAGGAAAAGTGATTTTAGCCGTCAGATTAAAAGATATAGGTTAAGATGACGTGAAAGGTGGCGGAGGTTTAATTAGGATGTGACGTGATGAATGGTGGGGTCGAGAAATGAAATATAATACGAAACAGATGATATGAATGAGTGAAAACTTAGGGAACTGGAAAATAATGCCCAAAAAACCTTTTAATGAATTGAATCTCCAAACTTAGGATAAAAATCTTATCCCTTCGCCTTTTTTAGCATATAAAATGTCTTTGCAATGTAACTTAGGATAAAATTGCATGCCTTTTCCAAATTTATCTTTCTCTTTCTACCTACCCTTTTCTTCTAAGCTAACATTTTTCATCTTTTCTTTTGCAGGGTGCATTTAAACTAGCAGACCCAGATCACTTTTTTATGAAGATCTATTCTACTCTACACATATTTCACCTATTGATTCAAATTACACTGTTGAATCAATTTCATTTCTACCTAGCTATTGATTTACCAAGATTAAATTGTTTGGTAAATCTTTATTCACTATCCTATTCAACAAAAATTCAAACTTGTTCAATCATGATTAAACTGTATGAATTGAACAAACTAACTTATTAGTAGTGGCATTTTGACTTGCAACACTTTCATTATTATTCTTTTATGGGGTTTTCTTTTCTTTTATTCTTTTCAACTTTTTTCTTTTGTCTTTTTGTCCTTTTTTCATTTATTTTTTCAACATACCCTCTTTTCTTTTTCTTTTTCCTTTTCATATTTTTTGGAAATCATTTGGATATTGAAATTCATGTACAACATGAAATTGCAAATGTAAAATACTCAATCATCTCAAGATCCTATGATTTATAGGACCCTAACAGGTTGGGGCACAAGTTGTTGTAGGATCAGAGGAGAAGATCCGAGATCTCAATGTAGTTGAGAATCTTGTAGAGTTCAAGTGACATGTTGAGGTTTTGACCCATATCATACTATAGACTAAGGTCAACCAAATCCCTATGAAACTGCAACACTACACTATTGGAATGTCGAGTCGTATTAGCCAGTTACTGTGCAAGATTTTATGGGCAGTTGTTTGTTACTATGATCACCACCACGATTAGTCTATTAGGAGTCCAGAGAGCCATATTTTGACTACATGTATTTTTGATATGCCAAGGCCATTTGGCCATATGTGTCTTAGACACAAGTTTTCGTAAAACCAAACTTACACACACACACACATACATATATATATATATATATAATTTGTTTCCTATTTCTCTCTATTACTTACTTTGATGTGTGATATTTATTTAATTTTAATTTACATATGTCGCAAATGTCTATCTAAAACATGATTTTGCAATGCATCAGTTAATGTGTGTAACTTTTAGGAATGTGTTGATATTGGATGCAATAAAAATGTCTTTCAAGAAGGAAAACCCTTAAAAACATTCGAAGAATAGTTGGACTTCTCACTTAATAAACATTAGTTAAATGTAGTACTACAAGTTGTGATTCAAGTTTGACTATTATATGATGGATTCCATGATAAATAACATCAAACATCAGCTCGATCACTGCGTTATATGCAACAATGTTATTGGTTGAGTGAGTAATATAAATCCCTTGTAAACTCAGTTACTCGCCATTCAGAGCATAGATAGCCCAGGTTGTTGAGGAAATATTATGAGTACTGTGGCTAGCGCCATCAACATAATAAAAATATGGTTCAAGAACACTGATATCTGTAAATGGAATGTAAATCAAGATTAAAAAAAATGATAGGAAACTTGGAACACACTGCAAACACACTCAACACACCTATAGACAGTATGTACACAATGACCATGCAAATATGAACTAATCATAGTATCTCTTAAGGTAAAACCCATTTCTAGGTTTCACTAGGGTAATTCCATTAAAATCAATAAGCGCATAGGCCCCTTTCGTGAGGACACATTTAACTATGCAGGGACCTAGCCACATTGGCTTGAAATTCCTAGATCATAACGTATCGTCTTCTTGGTCATATAATAAGACCATGTCACCTTTCGAGAAGGCACGCGGTTCAATGTGGGTTTAACACTCTTGTCATAGTATGCTTTAACTCATTTCTTGGGGGCTTCATTTTCCATTGCAGCATCGTGTTGGGTTTCATCTAATCATCCTAGATACAAGAGACGCTCTTCTTCTATGAAAGTGGCTAGGAGAATATTGACAAAAAGTTTCAATGATGGAATCTCGCATTTGATGGGAAGGATTTCATCTAGACCATACACCAATTAAAGGTTAAAAACATTGTGCTTGGTTCAAAATATCTCTTCCCTTTTAGTTTGGTAATACTTTGCAATGCCAATTGATGAACACATGTTTATGAATCAGGTGAAGGCAACCTATATTTCAACTTTTGGATATGAGACAGGAAGTACAGGAAGATCCTATTCACAGATGATACAACTAGAGAATAACAAAAATCTCCCTTAGGTTCAAGAAAGATATTGAGATGTTGACCAATGATGGCATGGGATGCAAACCTACCTGGAAATTAAGGACTAACGTATATGATTGTTAATTTGGGCTTCCTTATCAATGCCATGATTAGCGGATGAGCGAAGGGACATAGAGCAAGGAACTTTTTCAGACACTTCTGTTATCACAAAATCTGACCCTGATAGGATGCTCGTCAAGTAGACTTTGTGTAACTCTTTTAAACCAATCTTTTGGCTGAGGCTTAGCCTCCTCAACCTGAGAGGGCTCTCTCAAAGGTTTATGATTTTTGTTTAATGGATAGAAGGCTAACTCTAAGATAAAAGATAAAATGGTATAACTGGTTGTATTATAGATTAGCAAACTTTCATTAGGCCATGGAGTCAAGATAATCTTCAACAAAACATCACAATCTGTTAAACATGGAAGTCAAGCCATTTGGAGTCTAGGTAAATGAATAAAACAGTCACACAGTGAAAAACACAGTCTATTTGCATGTAAAGGAAGTTAGAGCATTGTCAAATAAATTCTAAGTATCACATACAAATACTACTGCAAATAGATAATTAAGGAAGGCCATAGAACAATGATAAACATAAACTCCTTATGAATCTTGAGTTGTCAAAACAGATCTCTATATTAAGTTGAAAAAGTCACAGTGACATACAATAACACAGTCTATTGCTAATGAAAATTCCAAACCTTTAGAATTCGACCCCATGCTCTATATAGAACATTTACAATATAGGATTCTTTGATCCTTCACTAGAGAATTTTAATTCCCATGCTTTGACACCTTTCCTAATCTTAAACATGATATTAATTACAAAATGACAATTATACTGCCTTTGAAAAGTCCTAATTCTATTAGGATTAAAACTCCTAAAGATACTTCTAACAACCTTATCTAGTCTTTAATTCATCCTTTGCCAACTACAATCCCATAAGTTCGAATTTTGATGTTGTCTCCAACCTTGATGCGATCCTGCTGATGATGACAAAACTGTCCTAAAAATTAGGAAACATGTTTCCTACTTTTCAGCCTTTAACTCTCATTGTCAGTTTTGAGCACTTTAATCATTGATGGATCAGTTTCACATGTGTCATATGTGCTAAATATTCCAATAAATCCTTTAATCTTCCATCTGTGTAGAAACCATTTCCTAAATGATGTAAAAGGATGGAGAATAAGCTTGCGCTACGAAAGTGGCTTGTTTTCGTAGCGCATTTTGTAGCTCGGTATAAAACTTTTGCCTTTAATCATATTTTCACCTGTTTTCTTCATTATAGCCTCCATGTGATATATCCATGCTTCCAACAGTAAATTTAAACCAAAAACTCATCACACTTCCCTCCAAAATTTATATTTATATGTGCAAAATATTTCTTCAGCAGTTTCGTAGCGTGCTACGAAACTGTTGTGCAAGCTGATTTCCAAAAAAAAAAAAAATCTTCAAAATTCGTAAGTTAGGGATACTTTAAACTTCATAAGGGCTGATATTACCTCAAAAAACATAGTAACTTAACTTCAAAAAAATGATCTTGATCAAAATTTGTCTTCACCTTAATAAAAAATTGACTTACAAATTGATTATTTTCTATACTGCTCCATTACTTTGTTTCACTGTTCCTTTGAATTTTCTTGAGATCTTGTTAGCTAAATCTCTAAGTCTTCAACCTGTCTTCTTAACCTCCTGTTGCTGGCCCTCAAATGAGTATTCATAACTCTCACAAATTTTGCTTCTTTTATGGCTGGTACAGTCCAAGTGAAAAATTGTTCTTTGCTTCTAGGTATTTCAAGTCTAGAGACTTTTTCACCTTCCCAAAGGGATTTCATTCTCTTGAAACTTGTTTTTTCAATGGCATGCTTTCTAGCTCTTTATTTAACCTGGGAATTTCATGATTGGATCATTTTAATTTTTCCTTCATCTCTTCATAACTAGTTTTTGTTGTTTGTGTTGAGAATACTCTGCTTTTGGAATTTTCTGATATCGGTGAAGAAATATCTATTATTTCTTCATAAACAGTGGGTGTTTCATTCTCCACCTCGGCATTAAGCTCTTGTATTCTCTTTGACTGTCTAGTTGCAAGCTTCCTAGCCTTGAAGAAAAATGTTGCATTTTCATCTTTGAACTCCAGCTTCTTAGATGACTTCGTCTTTTTCTGTTTACCTTGATCAATTCACATGAAGTCAACTTGTAATAAAGGAGACTCTTCTATGTCTACTGCTTGCAAAATATCATCTAAGTTCCCTTCCAAACTTGGACTGTCACTTGTTTCTAAAAGCATTGTTTTCCCTTTTACTTTTGCAGCTTGACTTCTAGTCAGTCTCTGTAGAATTTGTTTACCAGTTGTCTCTTATTGTGTAGTTTCTTTAGTTTCTTGCAACCTCCGTTTTGCAAGTGGAGGAGTTTCTGCAATGACAACTGGTGTCTTTTCTACCTATTTCCTAGGCTTCAATTTCACAAACCTTTTTGTCCTTACAACTACAGGTTTGTTGGATTCTGCTGGTAAAGATTCTTTTGCCTTAGGATTTTTTACTGGAGTTTGGGCTTCTACTCCAAATCCACATAAAAATAGAAAAGATGACCAATCTCTATTAATATTTTGGAGTTCATTCAAGACCATCAATTTGATTAAACCATGGTGAAACAGAGATGTTTCACACCCTTCAAATTTCATTTGAACCTTATCTTCCATCTTAGCAATGCTTCTATACAAGAAAAATGGCAAGTATAAAGATATCATACCTATAAAGTGTAGTAGAAGTTTGAAATGATAGGAATAAAATTTATGGTACCTGCCCTCGCATGTGAAATACCTTTGGATATTGAAGAGTAAATTAGCATAGCTATATTTAATGCAGCTTTTGGGAATTGCATTATTTAAATCCATCTCTGTAAATTCTGGCTTTAAAAACATCTTGCATGGCTCCATGTCAAATATGAAACCCTTAAACCATTTTCTTGTCCTCTAGGTATCTCAATTACTAAGGCTATAGTCTTAGGAGTCACTGACAAATTCAAGATTCCAACCTTTGTATTTGAACCACTGAAATGCAAAGCAAATTCTTTTGTTACCTGACTGTGTCCTCCCTACAAATTTTCACAAAATTTCAAACATCCTGCATTTTTGAAAGCCTCTAACATTGTTTTGTCTTTAACTAGAGCTCCTGTGCTTTCAGGTTCTGACCTCAAGCAATGCCCTGACCTGTGATTCTTTTTCTCCTTTGTCATTCCTGCCTTCAGAAATTTCTGTTTGTTTCCTTCAAAATTTGATGATCAGCCTCACTTGATAGGAATTTCAGCCTCGCTTGACGGTAGATAAGAATAGATTTGGTGTAAGATCACCATAAGCTAAAAACTTAAAACAGGTATGTTTCACTGTTTGTTATGAAAATTGGATTAAGTAACACATATCAGCCCTTCAAATTTGAAATTTATTTTCATAAATGACACCTATAAGATTTCAATGATGAGTATGAATGGTTACATGTTTTGGAAATGACCCCTAACTGACTCATGATGATGTCTTTGTATGAAAACTTAACAAATTCTGATAGATTTTATGATTTGACAATGACCCTCCTACGATTCCGCGCTTTCGTAGCGCGCTTAGTGAAAATTTGGCGATATGCACTACGAAAGTAGCAGCGCTTTCGTAGTGCAAAACTGGGTTTTTGAACTAACCGCGCTACGAAACTACGGTTTTGTGGCTAATTGCAGATAATTTTTTCAAAGGTTAAAAACATGACTTCTAAATGAATGATGGGAATTTATAACCATGAAATGAGACTTAAAGACCTTATTTGGAAATGAAAACTAAGTTTTTAAGACCTTTAAACCTATCACCTACCTTTTTTTTTAAAATGAAATGACTCAAGACCTATTTGACACCATGACTAAAACAAAGGTAAACTTTCAAAGTTTAGAAAAATTTTATGGTGATAACAACTTCATCCAACTTGCTTGTGTTGAATTTGGCTGGATGAGTTGAGGGAATGATAGCTTTAATTGATCAAGAGGCAACATAGGCATATATTCCAAGGCTCTGCATTTTGATTGTGGTCTCTTTTCATTGTTGAAGGGATTTCACTTATAAATTATATATGTGTTGTTAATGCCTTGTGGCTATGGTGTTTGAAAACATGAACAAAGTGGAATGACATGGAAGGTTACTTGATTTTATCAAAGAATGGGCATATTGGTTAAGTATTGTTTTTTGGACTCTTAATATAAACATAATCGTTTGGTTGGCCTCATATTCAGGATACTGAGCTGGCTCTTTGTTGAGCACTAGTCATGAGTACACTATAATCAAATAAGCAAAGCCTTGAAATCCAGATGAATAAATATATTTATTCTTTTGTTGAGCACTAGTCATGAGTACACTATAATCAAATAAAAAAGGCCTTGAAATCCCGATGACTAAATATATTCATTCTTGGCAATGAATTTCTGCAAAAATAAGAGAAAATGTGATTAGAATTTTTACCTAAGCTTTTGATTGTTTCTATAGATTACAAAATTTCAATACAACAAAAAAAAAATTCAATATAACAAAATACCATGGTTGTAAATGTTTAGATAAGAAGGAAGCTTCCTTGGTATAATTTGTAGATATCAAACCAGAATGTAAGTTTAACTCGGACGAGCACATGTAGTCATGATAGTATAGAACTGTGAAGAATAAGACACATCAACCTTGGTAAGCAGGTTTCCAAGTGTAACATGGGTCCACTCCCAATAGACTACCCATACAAAACCAAATGCTCCTGCCCAACTCCATACTCTCTCTCCATATATTCATAAATTGCTTCTATTTCCATATAGGTGTGGTGTTCAGTAGGCTGTAAAAAGAAAAAAGTTATGTCAAAAATCTAAGCTTCAACTTTAGGCAGAGAAATCGTAAAACAAGTGCAAGTAACAAGAGAAACAAACCATGCTACCATAATCAAGTTCTTGAATTACACATGGTGTGATAATCATAGTGAGTCGGCCAACTAAATCTATCAAGAGGTGCCAAATAGAGTTTTTACAAATTGATTGCAAATGAGCAGCTATGACATTTAATCTCTAGGCTATGCAAACTCTTTAGGGCATTAAATAGGGTTATTTGAAGACAATTAAGTTATCTCTTTTTCAACATCCAGTAAGCTACCAATAGGTTAGTCCAAATTTAAACCATATATATATATATATAGAAAAATAGATTAAACCGAATCATTTTTTATTTTTGAGGTGAAAATAGCAACAGTGAATACAACTTTTGGCACACCCAACAAACTATTAAAAAAAAATTTAATAGCAAAGAAAGCACTGGAATTATTTTCAAACCCAATGATCTTATTTTTCCTCGAGCCATGAAATTAAATAAGCATTTTTCCCCGAGATAATCCTTATGGAACACATGTATGCATATTGCAATCTAAGTGAAAAAAAAAAACAAAACAAAAAAATCCACCAAAAGGAAAATAGAAGTGTTGCATAAAGGTAACTTATCTTACCAGTGGAAGCTCCATATCCTAAATAATCATAACTAAACAAAAGAAAGCCATCATAACAAGCCTTTGAAAACTGATTCAACACCTCCAATGTATAATAATTTCAAACATCAAAACAGGTTTCCCCAAATTCATAAAAATAAAAACAAGTTAATAAAATGTATAATAATTTCAAACATGATCATATAGTCATTCACACATTCCCATACCAAAAAAACAATAAATAAATGTACACCTCGTAAATACATTTTCATAGAAAAAAGATGTAAATAAAATTATAAATAAATGAAATGTATGTATTTTATTTTTAATTTTCATGTAATATTGGCCAGTGAGTGGAATCATAGTTTTATTTAGTTAGAAAGAGATCCATGGTGTGTTTTGCATGGGAATATGCATGATTTAACCTGGTAGATGAGCCAATTAATGCATTTGACACCTCGTCCTCTCTTGGAAAAATGTTTGATGGCGGGAATGTTTATTCACATTGATCTTTAAGAACAACCTCCATCTTTTCAATTGTGCATCAAACCCTAGTGGCTTCCATGAATTTTCTCTCAGTGACAGGAAGTTGTCCAAGTGATGTCAGTTGTGCAATACTAGAATTTGGAGGCAGTGGTAGTGTCCAATGTAAACATCGTTAGGGTAAAAGTGGTCTAAGTTATGAATTATACGTGCAAGTGGCATATAAGTGTAGATGATCAATTTGATTAAGTTGTATCTTCTATAATCCCTAGTCTTCATGAATTTTGCAGATTTTCTTTGAGCTACTTAGTAGAAAATGAAAGTACAATTGTTAAGCATACTTATTTAGGAACTCAATGAAGTCATGGAAATTGGAGTTGTTGGAGGTATTGATCAAGGAATAAAATAGCTCACAGGCCTACCAGAAAGCTACCCAAAATCAAATCTTGTTGTATTGAAAAATCCATTCCCTCCCCAGCAACAAGGGCAGAAGAGAACCCACACTCCTTAGCCTCTTCAGACTACGATTAATATTCTTGGTTATGTGCTTCCTTAATCCAACTAATTCACTACTTTGTGCCTGATTGGAAACCCCATTTCGGCATCGGTATGTCTTTAAAGAACAGAAAAATTATTTTAATTTAGTTTTTGTGGGAAATTATAATTTATAGATTTATTTTAATTTATCCTTTTGTAGGAAATTATAATTTTTGCGGGGAATGTAGAGGGGAAAGACGGGTTTATGTTCGTCAATCTAGTTTTATGAATCTTTCTATCTTAGGCATTGTCTGAAGATCTAGGGTATCCCATCATCATAGTTGGAGAGGATATTGAAATGACTTGTGTACACAAAGGTAAGTAGCAGAATAACCCAATTTCGAGCAAGAATTGAAATGTCGATACCCTGATTTCTGGTTCAAGCTTTGGATACTTGGCCTGTGAACGCTTTTTCTTGTCCCGGGCGTAGCGGTAACTAACCATGTTATCATGGATGTGTCCTTTATATCTATAATACCCTATAGGAATAGGTATGGTGGGCGAATCGTAGCCTCATGTTTGGGTCTAACCAACGACCAAGTATTTAGTTAATTGCTTCGACTTTATATTTACAATGAAAATATAGTAATTTACAAACCCCATGTCTGATGAATTAGCGGGAATCATGTAGATTATCAAAGCAATGTGTAGGAAACCCACCTATAGTTATAGCACAACAACAAAATTTCAAGGCCAAAGTAATCACAACAATTGAAAGACATTTTAATCTTCTGCTAGTTTCTTCTTCCAATATCTGCCTTTTTCAAGGTCGAAGCATCATTAACACCATCTCCTGTCATTCCACATATTTGTTTTTCTTTCTATAGTAATCTAACTATGTCATATTTGTGTTATGTTTTGTTTGCGGAGAAAGAAATTAAACGAAATGCAACCCACTTAAGAAGCAAAGTACACAAAACTGGAAACACACTAATGAAGCCATCATCCATTTCAATCAATTCATCAAGATGAATAGATGCAATTGATGAACCCTTATCGTGACCAAGCAATGAAGATGTATGATACATGTTTGTACCCATTACAAGCCTTTGTCCTATCTCTTTGGCAATGCACTGAAGAATCCCTTCTATGGCTATTTCCCTTCTTGTTCTTGTTTTGTCCAGGTCGTGGGGTGGATGGTGGATTCATTAATGGGTCCACAATTGAGCCATCTTTCGTTTCGACAGTGAGATGTTATAAAATTTTAATCTCCAGATGCTACAAAAAATTCAATCTCCATTCACAGTGGCCATAGATTATTTTGATGATGCCATAGATTATAAGCCTTAAACTGGCTTAAGGCATGTTGTCCAGGTGGTGGAGTAGAAAATGAAACTTGGCACACCAATTTTGGATCATTGTTTCCAATAATTTCTTCTTATTAAGCCAAGTAATAATGTCAAGGACGTGTTTTATGTTAATGAGAAATCCAATGTATTGGGCGGACTCGAGCTAGAGGGGGCACATGGGTTGCATGCAAGGCCATCATGCTTCCTCAAATGTTTATTCACTTTTTGTTTTTCAATTATTACTTATTTCCCCATATATTAATTGATTCATTTTTTAAACAAATAAAATTATAAAATTGTGGCCACCAAACTATAATAAATGTGGATGTGGTATTTTTGGGCTAGGTTATTTACCAGATGCACCAAGTGTTATTGCAAAGCCACTCTGTCTACAACTGCTAACATTTTGAACAACTTGTAGGTACTAAATTTCTATGGAAGATAGCACCTCTATTTGCTTGATGCATTATCCAGCTCATTTAAGTCATGAAGTAGTAACAACCACAAAATGTTAGCATATTGGTAGGAGTCGGGAGTTTCCTTAACAGTCACCAATAAGGAGCTAGGGCATTACTAGAGTTATCAAGTGGATAAAACAATGATTCCGGTTTTTTCAATTATCAAGTAAATATATAAAAGAGTGATTTTATTTTTTGTGATAAGAAGGAAGAAAAAGATTTCATTTTGTCATATATTTCAGAACATAAATCATTAGGAACTAATCATTGGGATATAGTTATAATATTTATTTGTTAAATTTTGAAACAATTAGTTCAACAACCATGATGTATTAAGTCGATTCAAACAAATTGAAGTAGTGCATTTCTTACAATGAGAATGACATGGTTTAGGTATTCCTTAATGATATTGTTTCCTTTGACAATGTTGTCATTTTAGTGTTTGTTCTCGCATAACAGATCTATGTCGCTTTGCAACTACTCACTCCTTACATCTCAGGGCTTATTCCTCCCCCTAAATTTAATTCCTAAAAAATAAAAAATAATGAGTGATAATTTTATGACAAATGTTGGAATTCCCGCTGCAAGAACCTTTTGCTTGCCTTGCATTATAGTACCTTGATACATGGTTAAAGGTGAATGCCCATTGAGTTATATGTCACCTAAAATATTTTCCAACAAAATAAATTGCAAGGACTTGTGAATGTTCTCCCGACGTCGTGTGTGGTTCTGTTGGTTTAGCTCCATGAAATGGCCTTTACCATTGTTGTTTCCCTGAGAACCTTACCCTTTAGGTTTCCCTACAAACTGCTACAAATTGTTGCTTCTGGATGCGGTTCTAATTGTTGCGTACTTGCTACCTGGACTGGACGCTAGCTAGATGAGGAGGAGGCAGCATGCACATTCTTCTACAATGGAATGACCCGGTGAATGTAGTATTAGTCACTAGTTAACTTTGGGCATCAAAGGAATTAGGGTTTAGGCTAGAAACTAACTCAAAAATTGGATTGATTGGGGAATTCCAATGGGTGACTGGTCATTTGGGTGTTTGACCTTGCTACTGTCTTCACACTAGTACGACGGAATGACAATGCCCCGGCACCCCCCATTACCTTGATCTTAGATTCAGCATCGGATGGTTGGTGTTTTATTCGAAGACTTCTAGTAGCATGTGCTCCTAAAGGATGGCTCTAGCTTTGTCTCTATTTATGCTAGTAGCATGTGCTCCTACGGGATGGCTCTAGCTTTGTCTCTATTTATGGCTTTCAATTTGCAAGGAATGATAACTCTGAAACAGGCTATGCATATCGATCTAAAATGATATTTTGAGCTGAATCCGTGACAACTGATACCCTCGGCTTAAGCTAGGTACACTATCATGCTTGATAAATTAAAATTTAACACCCTTCATGTTTGCAATCGTTGGACAAAGAAGTCTCTTCTCTCCCTATTTTGTAATAACTAGTTTTGATTTGGAATTATAAATACTAGACTTTTCACAACATGTTCATTCCCGAGTGATCAACTGTAAATAATGCGTGTTAGTACCCAATTCATGATTCATATGACACTAGCAATTTTCTCACGGAGTATGATAAATCATAAAAAATGTTGTTGTTGTCCGGGGATTCAATTTTTCTTGGAATATTATGTGTCACGCTAATGAACGGTGCCATTTTGCAGTTAAGCACATAAGCTTGATTTTTTGTTATATTAGTAGTGTTATGCGGAGGTTTTAAGTCTCTCTTTGAATCCTGTAGCTTCTCAATTTAAATAGAGCGATGGATGGCAATTAAAAAATGTCATTTGTGTATTTTTTATATAGTTGTATAGGACGTATAGGATTTTATTCCAGTATAGGAGCATATGTTGGCTTTCTTGTTCAATTTAGACTTCACATTGGATCCACAATATGCATCTGAATTCAGCATCATGTAAATGGATAGAAATATATTGATTTTCTTGTCCAATTTAGATGTCATATGTAAGTGATTACATGTATTTGAAATATGAACCCTGTAAAACAAAGAGAAATATAAGTTATATGTAAAAATGGTTATTATAAAATTCCAGCTATTTGATGTGTTACACATATTAATGCAGTACTTTCTGCCAAGGCCTTGAACGCAATTACTTATCTGACCCTTCATCATCAAAGCAACTGCATTCCTTGAAACCAAAGAAGTACATTGATTCCTATAACAGTGATCTTGATGATGATACCAGCATGGTTCCTAGTAGCCATGCATCAACCTTGGACAAAATATATGCATGAGAGAAAAATCTTTATGAGTAATTCATGGTATTTTTCATATCAATATATATTCTCCATTCTTCATCATTGCTACTTTCACTAAAAGTCATGAATGTGGTAATTGATTTTCTTTCTAATATCTTGAATGTTGTTATTTTTCTAATTATGTAAGAATAGTTCAATTCATCCAATTATTATGTGTTTTCTACAGATCTCGCATAGAAATTTTGAATTTACTCACATGGTAATTTTATTGTCTCTCCCACCACCATTTTCAATATTCCAGAGCATATATTGCAAATAGAACTTTATCTTTCATAGTCATTATCAACAATGGGTGAAAAACATCTCTTCCCTTTTAGTTTGAGAATCCTTTGCAATGTCAATCGGTGAACACACGCCTATGAATCAGTTGAAGACAACCTATATTTCAACTTTTGGATATGAGACAAGAAGTACAGGAAGATCCCATTAATAGATGATACAACCAGAGAATAACACAAATGTCCCTTAGGCTCAAGAAATATATTGGGATGTTGACCAGTGATGGCATGGGATGCATACCTATCTGGAAATCAAGGACTAATGCATGCAATTGTTAAATTGGGATTCCTTATCAATTCCTTGATTAGAGGATGAGTCAAGTGACATAGAGCGAGGAACTTTGTCAAACACTTCATACAGCTTGCTTGTGTTGACTTTAGACCTATGAGTTGAGGGAATGATCGCTTTAATTGATCAATACGAAAAATAGGCATATATTCCAAGGATGTGCATTTTGATTGTGGCCTACAATCATCATTGAAGGACTTTCACTTATAAATTATATATGTGTTGTTAATTCCTTGTGGCTATGGTGTTTGAAAACATGAACAAAGTGGCGTGGCATGGAAGGTTACTTGATTTTATCAAAAAAATGGACAAATTGGTTGAGTGTTGGTTTTTGAACTCTTAATATAAACATAATTGTTTGGTTGGTCTCACATACAGGAGATTGGGTGGCTCTTTTGCTGAGCATTGGTCATGAGTACACCATAAGCAAATAAACAAAGCCCTGAAAGCTAGATGAACAAATATATTCATTCATGGCAATGAATTTCTGTAAAAATAAGAAAAAATGTGATTAGAATTTATGCCTAAGGTTTCGAATATTTCTATAGATTACACAATTTCAATACAATAAAAAAAAATTCAATAAAACCAAAAACCATGGTTGTAAATGTTTTGACAAGAAGGAAGCTTCCTTGGTATACTTTGTAGATATCAAACTAGAATGTAAGTTTAACTCGGATAAGCACACGTAGTCCTGATAGTATATCACTGTGAAGAATAACACCCCTCAACCTTGATAAGTGGGCTGCCAAGTATAACGTGGGTCCACTCCCAACAGACTGCCCATACAAAACCGAATACACATGCCCAACTCCATACTCTCTCTCTAGAAATTCATAAATTAGTTCTATGTCTGTATGATGTGGTGCTCAGCAGGTTGTAAAATGCAAAAAGCTATATCAAAAACCTAAGATTCAACTTTATGCAGAGAAATCACAAAACACGTGAAAGTAACAAGAGAAAAGAATCATGCTACCATTATCAAGCTCTTGAATTACACATGGTGAGATAATTATAGTGAATCTTCCAACTGAAATGATCAAGAGGTGCCAAACAGAGTTTTTACAAATTGATTGCAAATGGACATCTATGGCATTTAATCTCTAAGCTATGTAAACTCTTTAGGGCATCAAATAGGGTTATATGAAGACAAGTAGGCTATCGTGTTTCAATGTCCATTAAGCTACCAACATGTTAGTCCAAACTCAAACTATATATATATATATATATATATATATATATATTATTTATCTATTTTATTTTTTCTGTGGAAAAAAAAAATCTTTATTCATATAGAATAATGGACCGGCCCTAAAAACAGGGTTTTTATAATGCTCTGAGAGTTGTATAGTTCCATGATCAGACTTTATAGTCTCTGATTTACATTTTGAATCTATACAAAATCCTCAAAAACAGGATCAGAAGAGACACTGTTCTAGAAAGCTATATTAAGAGAGCTTCCTCTTCAGCAGAGGAATCATCAGTGATAATGAGACGACCAGACTGTAAAATCAGGGCTTGTTTTGATAAGAGATCAACTTCTTCATTTAAATCCCTGAAAACATGTCTGAAAACCAGAGAGGAGAATTTGGAAAAGAGGTGTTGGATGGCTTTCAATACTGCTTGTAAATGTGGAGCCATGATTCGAGATCTCTGAGCAGCCCATTCTACAACAACCGTGGAGTCACCAAAACACTGCATTTCTGTAATTCCTTTGTTATGAGCAACAAATAAAACAACCCAGAGAGCTGCCGGTTCAGCTTTGTTGTTTTTGAACCTTGAACCAGAGTGAATTTGATCTTGAACTTCCTTCCTGAAGGAAAGAATAGCATGGCACCTGCTCCGACAAGTGGAGGGGAACCCTGGCTTGCACCATCGAAAAAAGCCCAAGGAATAGAATGGTTGATGATTAGAAGAAGAATGGTTCTTGATTTTTTTTATTTTGGGCTGCCTTGAATGCTCCTTTGTCCACTGGATAATCAAAGAAGCTGTCAACTCTTCTGGAATATTTACCCCATTAAAAATGGCAGAATTTCGAGCCCACCATATCCCATAAACAAAAAGAGAGGGTAGCGCAGCATAAGAGCTTACCCCAGGGAGGTTCCACCACTGGTAAGCACGATGAAAGAAGGACTCTGCATCGTCCAAGCGCAAAGAAGAGAAAGCTTTTGAGGCGGTAGACCAGACAGATTCTGCATAAGAGCAAAAGAGAAAGAGGTGAGGCCCAGATTCAAAGTATGATCTACACAGTGAGCACATGCTCGGCCCAGCCCATCCTCGTTTTTGTAAATCTTCCCAAGTTAGAAGCTTGTTTTTAAAGACTAGCCATAGCACCAGCTTAGCTTTTAAGTTCCCGGGAGATTTCTAAATGAGTTTCCACCAATCTTCCTTGTCTGAAACAAAGTGTTCCTCCATATAGACCTTATAGCCTAATTTTGCAAAATATGCTCCAGAGTTTGAATTTTTCGTCTATGCCAGAGTGTCTTCGACTTCCGGGGCTAAATGTATGAAGTTGTTTACCAGCAGAAGAACATAGGTTTACCATTCAAGAGATTCCTCCTCATTGCGTAGAAGAGAGGCCGCAGATTTCCAACCATCTGATCCCCAAGCCTGAGAAATGAAGCAGCTGCATCAGCAATAGTGTGCATCTGTTTTGAGCTTAGGATATTAAGGAGTCTTTCAGAAAGAATATAAGAATTATCCGCTCCAACCCACGGGTCCAAACCGATCCGAATCTTATCGCCCTTCCCAATGTTCCACGCAATCCAATCTCCAATCAGAGGATAAGCTTGAACCAGGGCTTTCCAGTAGATCGATCCATTCTTGTGAGATTTGTTCTGCATACAAATCCAATCTATGACCGACAAGCCCTTTCGGTATTTAGCACATAGAATTCGGCTCCAGAGGGAAGCTAGATTCACCATCAATCTCCATAAAGGTTTTGTTGCCAAGGCTTGACAGAAAATGGGAAGATTTTTTACTCCCCAACCGCCAAGTTCCTTTGGCAAAGCTAAATGCTTCCAATTAGATAAGGGGATACCTTCATCCATTTTAAACGTAGTCCATAAAAAAGAGACAAAGTTTCCTGATTTTATGAAGGATACCTTTAGGGATGGCAGTAATGGAAGCCCAATAAACTGGGATGCTCTGGAGGACATATTTAATGAGTACTAAGCAATCGCCTCTGGACAGGCTTCTGTTCGTCCATAGCTTTATTCGTTTTTCAACTTTTTGGTAAAGCGATATCCAGTCCTTGAATCTATATGAGTTTGGTTTGAGCGAGAAACCCAGATACTTAAACCCATCTGCCTTGATAAACACAGGAAAAGGTAAAGACACATGGATTTCATTCAATAGGGTATCAGAGGATAAGTTATGAATAAGACAGGACTTTTCTGAATTTATCAGCATCCCCGTGGCCTTTTGAAACAAATCCATACTGTTAGCAGGGGAGGAAGCATTATCTTTTGTAGCCCTGCAAAAAAGGAGAATATCATCGACAAAGAGGATATGAGTCAAGATTTCATCACCAGCAATGGGGATACCTTTAAAGGCACCAGAGCAGCAAGCTTGATTTATGATACGGCTCAAAGCTTCAGCAATTAATAGAAACAAGAAGGGGGATAATGGACATCCTTGACAAAGCCCTCTTGTAGGGTGAAAAAATTCTGATGGAGCGCCATTTATTAAAACTGCAAAGGAGGCTGACTGAATACAGCCCATGATCCAGTTGACAAAATCCACATTCATTCCAATCTGTGTTAATAATAGACGGAGGAAAGTCCAATTGACCTTGTCATATGCTTTGGATAAGTCCAATTTTAGTGCAAAATATGTCTTTTTATTTAGCTGCACAGAGTGTAAAGCTTCTTGAGCTAAAAATACAACATCATGAATTTGACGATTTTGGAGAAAGCCAAATTGTTCTTCCGAGATGATAGAGCTAAGGATGGGCTTAATACGTTGTGCAATGATTTTTGAGATAATTTTGTATATCAAATTGCAACAAGAGATGGGACGAAAATCCCCAAAAGATGGGGGATATTGCTTCTTTGGACTGAGCGCAATGAACATAGAGTTTAAGGAGCTTAGAACTTTCCCAGAAGATTGGGATTCCCTAACAACTTTTAGCATATCATCCTTCAAAAGATCATAGAATCCAAAATATAATTCTATTGTCATCCCGTCCGGACCAGGACTTTTTTCTTTATTAAAAGAGAGGAGAATAGATTTTAATTCTTCCTCGTCAACCACCTTTGTAAGATTCGAATTCATCTCTTCAGTAATCAAAGATGGGAACAACTTAAGAACTTGTAAGATTTCCTGAATAGGACAACCTTTAGGAGCAGTGAAAGCATTGTTGAAATGTTGGACACCAGCATGAGCTTTTTCTTTGAAAGACCGAACTTTCATATTATTAGAGTCACTATTGCGTCTGTGTGAAGCATATCAATAGAAGAACTTGGTGTTTTCATCCCCAGCTTGGATCCAGATTGCATGACTTTTTAATCTCCATAGATATTCTTCTTTTGAAAGAAAATCATGACGCTTATGTTCGAGAGTTTTTAAAGAGTCTAATTCCGTCGAAGACAAACAACCATTTGATGAGGATTAGAGATTGGCAAGCTCAAGTTCAATATTTTTAAACTCACCATTTGGTTCGAACGGAAGTTATGGAACCAGTTCTTTGTTAATTTTTTTATATTTGCCATATTAGAGGCCCATTGTTTCATAAATGGGAGAGGGGAATCAGAGGAGAGATGTGTCCAATTATTTGAAATAAGAGACTTATAATCCTCCTCCATAAGCCAAGTTGGATTGAATTTGAAGGGGGAGGGAGGTTTTAATTCAGGAGCGCTAATAGAGAGAAAAATAGGGCAGTGATCGAACAAACCACCCGAATCGACCCAAGACTTAATTCTAAGAGGCTTATCAAAAAATCCTCTGATATAAGAAATCTGTCGAGTCTTTTGGCCACAACATCATCTCCTTTACGCATATTCTGCCACGTAGGAGAGAGCTTATGGGGTTTAATATCCACGAGGGAAAGGGAGTCTAACTGGGAAATCAAGAAAGGAGCCAGGGGGTCAACACGGGCTGACGCACTCCACACTTCTTGGGATGAAAGGGTGAAATTGAGGTCACCTCCCAAGATGAGAGGCCGAGGGAAATCAAGGAAAGAGGAAAACAGGGACGACCAAAACGCCTTTTTGTCGGAACAAGGGCCATAAAGGTTTAATAAGGAAAAAGAAAGATCGGCCTCCTAGTCAAAACACGATGAGAGAATATATGCTTGGTGACAAGAGGAGGATAAGACAGAAATTGAAGGGCAACAAGCTATCAACAACCCTCTCGCCAACTCGACAGGGTCAATGGAAGTAAAAGTCCAATCCTTTAGCCATTTTGAGAAATAATCCACGACTCGGGACCCCGGCAACTTTGTCTCTTGAAGAAGAATTATGCTAGGAGAAACAGTTTGAATTAACCGCTTGAGGGCAAGTTTTAAAGGGGTGCCTCCAATACCCCTCATATTCATGGAAAGCAGGATCATTTGGAACCCATTGAAGGGTCTTTCCTAGCTCCAAGTGCCCTTTGTATGGTATTTTGTCTGCCTGCATTGATGTCCACGGAGGCTTGTGATTGAGCTTTAGATAAATGAGATTTTCGCCCCAGACTGATTTTGGGTGACGGGTCAGAAACCAAGCCACCTTTTATAGCAGGGACATTACGAAGAGAAGAGCGGGACCGCAATTTGGAGACATAGGAGGGAGAGGGGATCGAGGAAGGGCGAGGATGAGTAGGAGGAGAAGAGGATAATCCGGGGTGGGAAGGAGGAGAGGAGGAAGGGGGGACCAAACCTGATGAAGAAGGAGGGGATCTCAGAGAAGAAAGGGGGGGGGGGGGGAGAGAGTCAATTCTATCCAACGAAACATTAGATAATGGCAGTAAAATAGAGGAGAGAGGTGAAGAGGAGCAGGGGAGCATACCTAAGGAGATTGGAGCGGCATCATCAGGCACTAGCTCGGTCGAGGCCTTCGGTGGCACCGCATCTTCATCCATAGTGGTATGGACCATTGTGACAAATGCTACTGGCTCAACCTTCTCCATAAAGACCCCAAGCGAATCCTACTTGGTTTCAGAAGGAAAGAGAGGAATTGCATCATCCTTGACTACTTTCCTCCATTCTTTATTGTATCTAGGGCATGAGAGGTCAGGACAAGGGCACTGGGCCGCAAGGTGGCCAACTTGTTTGCACAGGAAACATCGGAATGGTAGTTTCCAATAATCAAGTTTCTGATACCACGAGCTGCCATGAAGTTCCAGAGCTATTCCTTCATATAAACCATCACATACATCCAATTCCACTTGTATTTTTACGCATCTTCGATATAATTTCGAGTCCCAATTGTCTTCAAGAGCAATGAAAGTTCCTAACATATTTCCAATGGCCTCAAGTAGAGGGCGCTGCCAAAAAAATTGGGGGAGACCTAGTAAGATTACCTAGACCCTTTGCAAATGTTGAGGTGCATTATCGGCGTTAAAATAGACGTCCCAATTTTGAAGTACTAAACCCGCAAGCCCCCAATTCCACACACAGTTTAAAATTGTCAATTTATCATTTGCATTAACCAGTTTGAACAGTAACCATCCATGAGAAAGTTGGTGCAAGGACGGGACATAGTCCAGCACCGGAAACCATTGTTCAGAAAGCCAAGCTTGAATAGCATTCGAGGAAGACATTCTTCCGCAAAATCGACCCACCAGAGCTTTATCCAAGTAATTAGAGACTTTTGAGATAGCAATGTCTTTGCCCACAATAAATTTGATCGAATTCTGCTTTGCACGAACACCTTTCCTGGCTTGCTTGATTTTACGATCATATGCAGAAGTGTTAATTCCAAGACGTGCAGTACAATCACTGTTAGTGGGAGCAGAGTCACCATCATGCGAGGCCAAGGAGTGCGCAGAAGGATGATCTGTCTAAGTACCTTGGGAAGTACAGAGAAACGAGGTAGCTCTTTTCATGAACTCGAATTGTCCTGGGAGAACGAGCCCCGCCTCTGGGCTGTAAATGAGATCAACATCATCAATGTTCATGGTGAGGTCAGCTAAGCCGCAAAGCAAATCAGAGGGAGTCACATGCAGGGCAGCGAGGGAAGGCAGAAAATAACGAGTACAACCCCAGAATGTAAGGCAGGGGAAAATCTACCTACCCCGCGAAAAAAAAAAAGGGAGGTCACATCCGAGACTACAAAGGCTTGAGGGCCGCAAAGGCCGAAAAGGACGAAAAAATCAGCATATATATATATAGAATTTGTTTATTTATTTGTTTTTTTTAAACCAAATTAAGCAAGAAAACAGAATCATTTTTTTTCCTGAAGTGAAAATAACAACAGTGAATATAGCTTTTGGCACACCCAACAAACTACTAGAAATTTGCTTAATAGCAAAGAAAGCACTAGAATTCTTTTCAAACCCATTGATCTTTTTCCTTGAGTCATGAAATTAAAGAAGCATTTTTCCCCGAGATAATCCTTATGGAATACATGTATGCACAATGCAATCTAAGTGAAAAAAAGAACAATTCCACCAAAAGGAAAACAAAAGTGTTGCATGAAAGTAACTCATCCTACTAATGGAAACTCCATATCTTGAATAATCATAACTAAACAAAAGAAAGCCATCATAACAAGCCCTTGAAAAATCGATTCAACACCTCCAACGTATAATAATTTCAAACATCAAAAACATGTTACCGCAAATTCAAAAAAATAAAACCAAATTAATAAAATGTATGTTAATTTCAAACATGATCAGATAATCGTTCACATATTCCCATACCAAAAAAAACTATAAATGAATTTACACCTGGTAAATACATTCGCACATCAAAAAGGTGTGAATAAAATTATAAATAAATGAAAGGTTTGCATCTGATTTTTAATTTTCATATAATATTGGTCAATGAGTGGAATCACAATCGTCTTTAGTTGGAAAGATATCCATGTTGTGTTGTGCATGAGCATACGCATGTTGTCACCTGTTAGATGAGCCCATTAATGCATTTGACACCTCGTCCTCTCCTAGAAAAACGTTTGATGACGGGGTTGCTTATTCACATTGATTTTCAGGAACAACCTGCAGCGTTTCAATTGTGCATCAAATCCTTGTGGCTTCAATGAATTTCCGCTCATATACAGGGATAACCTCCAAGGTTTCAAAGAGGATCAAAATCTGGTCGCTTCCATAAATTTTCTCTCGGTGACAGGAAGTTGTCCAGGTGATGTCAGTTGTGCAATACTAAAATCTGGAGGCAGTGGGAGTGTCCAACGTAAACATCGTTGGGGTTAAAGCGGGTAGAGCTATGAACTATACGTGCAAGTCGCGTGCAAGTGGGCGAGGATTTTTTCCAATTGATCAATTTGCTTAAGTTGTCTCTTCCATTATCCCTAGGCTTCAAGAATTTTGCAGCTTTTCTTTGAGCTACTCAGCAAAAAATGAAAGTACAATTGTTGAGCATACTTATTTAGGAATTCGATGGAGTCATGGAAATTGGGGTTGTTGGAGGTGTAGATCAAGGAAGCGGATAACTCACAAGCCGACCAAAAAGCTACCTAGAATCGAATCATATTGTTTTGAAAAATCCATTCCCTCCCCAGCAGCCGGGGCATAAGAGAAACCACACCCCTTAGCCTCTTCGGACTATGATTAAGACGCTTGATTTTGTGCTTCCTTAATCCAACTACTTCACTACTTTGTGCCCGATTGGAAACCCTAGTTTAGCATTGGTATTCCTTTAAAGAACAAAAATTTTCTTTCAGTTTAGTTTTTTGTGGGCAATTATAATTTATGGAATTCTTTTAATTTAGCTTTCTGTGGGAAATTATAATTTATGTGGGAAATGTAGAGAAAAAAGGCAAGTTTATGTTCGACAATCTGGTTTTATGAATCTTCCCGTCTTAGGAATTGTCTGAAGATCTAGGGTATCCCATCATCAAAGCTAGAGAGGACATTGAAATGGCTTTTGTACGCAAAGGTAAGTAGGGGAATAGCCCAATTTCGAGCAAGAATTGAAATGTCCATATCCTGATTTTTGGTCCAAGTTTTGGATTATCGGCCTGTGAACGATTTTCTTATCTCAGGCATAGCAGCAACTAACAATGTTGTTATGGGTGGGTCCTTGCTACCTATAATACCCAGTAGAAATAGGTATGGCGGGCAAATCATTGCCCTGTTTTTGGGTCGAACCAATAGTCGGTTATTGAGTTAGTGTGTATTTTTGTTTATGTATTTAAACTCAAATATGGAAAATATAATTGTACTTCGGCCAATTGTGTGTGGATTTATATTCGCGTCAAAAAGGTTGGTTTGGCTTACCCCATCAGTGGCAAGACGATAATAGCAACGAAAATGTCAATAGAGGGAACATGAAGGGTCCAGAAGCACCAGGTAGATGTTGAAAAGTAACTAGGTTCACTCTTCATCATGACATGTAATTATGACTTGTATAAATTATGTAATAAAAGTATTTTTGTAAGCTTTGCGTCATGGGTTTAATGAGCAAGTGATTTTATTATAGATGACTCTCATTTAAGAGCATTAGGATTTGACATTAAGAATCAAAGGATTAATGTCATGTATGAATAGCTCTTCTTGAGCCTATGTCATTCTATATGAGTTTATGAATATGTCTAAATAGCCCTCTAAAAGACAAGCACAATCAGCGTTCAAAGGATCTTCCTATGTCGGCCTCAAAGAATAATATAGGCACTCATGTCGGCTAATAATAAGAACACATCGATTCACATGGTAAGTTCGACTTATTTTATGGACAAACCACTATTTATATGAGGCTAGGGTCCCCATAGACAGAACATACAGTTCAGATATCTCTAAGAACTGAGCACCAGACTATTGACCACATCCTTACACTTAGGGCCATCATTGAGGAGGCACGACATCGCTCTTCGAAAGTTTATTGTTGCTTTGTAGACTTTCGAAAATCTTTGACTCAGTCCCTAGAGAAGCATTATTCCAAAGACTCGGAGATATTGGCATCTTAGAGACCCTCTTGTTAGCCATCATGCGCTCATATGAATGGGTATTTGGTCGTTTGCGCACAGTACATGGGCTATCATATTTTATCCGTAGCACTATTGGGGTAAAACAAGGTTGTCCCTTGTCCCCCACACACTATTTTCGATCTATATTGACAAGTTGGAGCCCTTGCGTGAACACATCCAGGACGGTGATGGTTGCCTTCTACATCATGTCTTGATTTCTATCTTGTTGTTTTCAGATCACATGGTCCTTCTAGCCCCATCCCCTGACGGATTGCAAAGGCAGCTGGATGCCCTAGCCCTTTTCAGAGATCTTTGACAGTTGATAGTTAACCTAGGTAAAACCAAGGTTATGATCTTCAACACGTTGAAGAAGTTCCTATGTGACCTCCATTTCTTTTTTAGAGGAGAGGAGATTGAGATCACTAGCTCATACACCTACCTAGGGGTATTATTCACATGACCTCGCTTTAGCTTGCGGCCTACACTCCAGCCTCGAATCAACAAGCTCTATGGATCTTTGGCCCTTCTCTAGAGACAATGTTTTCGGAATCATTTTCAGGACATATCAGCCAAGATGTCACTGATGAACAGCCTTGTTCGACCCACAGTTCTATATGGTTCGGAGGTATGGGGTCCCAACTTACTAGAGTCTGATTGATCTTCTGTCAAGAGAGTGCAGATCACCATTCTTCGTCGCATCATTCGGTGCACGCAGACAGTTCCCCAGCCCATCATTCTTGCAGAGTTTGGAGCTTACCCCTTTCTCCTTGAGACAGTGTTTGGTATCATCTCTCTTCTTCACCGTGTTCGGGGTTTTGCGAATACAGCAAAGGGGCGGGACCAATATCCATACTTGGCATACCTTTCATCAAAGTCCATTGCAATAGCGAGTCCTTCGGCTCGATCCCGATGTTGGTATGTTGGAGTCTCAGATCTCCTTGCTTCAGTTGGTATCAAGATAGACCAACTCCCTCCATTCAAGTATTCTTTGTGTGCATTGGGCCACCTCCTACCAACCAAACAAGAGATGAATAAAATCATCCAAGAGGATATTTACAAGAAATATGTACAAGTTATTTGGATAAACCCTCGGGATGGGTTACGTCCGAAGATGGATTCTATGCTGAGCACTTCATGTTGTTGAGAAATGGACTCATTGTTCGGGACCATTACACGCTTCACCATTGGATGCACGCACTTCAGATTCCCTGGGGTCAGATCAGAGTAGGTTCTCATAAACTGCAGATTGAGACTGGCCATCAGATAGTCCGATTAGACAGGATTTGCCAGTTGTGCCACCTCCAAGAGACCGAGTCGAAGGAGCACTTCATCTTCCCCTTCCCCATTTACTATGAGATTCATGGGAGATTCTATTCCTTGTTCAGAGGGATCCAGACCGTATCTAGCTTCTTTTGATACCCAGACCTCCATTTCTTTTCAGAGGAGAGGAGATTGAGATCACCAACTGATACACCTATCTGGGGGTACTATTCACAGGACCTTGCTTTAGCTTGCGACCTGAACTCCAGCCTCGAATAAACAAGGGCTATGGATCCTTGGCCCTTCTCTAGAGACAATGTTTTCGGAATCATTTTCAGGACATATCAGCCAAGATGTCACCGATGGACAGTCTTGTTCTACCCACAGTTCTATATGGTTTGAAGGTTTGGGGTCCTAACTTACCAGAGTCTGATTTGTCTTCTACAGAGATAGTGCAGATCACCATTCCTCGTCGCATCATTCGGTGCAAGCAGACAGTTCCTCGACCATCATTCTTGCAGAGTTTGGAGCTTACCCCTTTCGCCTTGAGACGGTGTTTGGTATCATCTCTCTTCTTCACCGTGTTCGGAGTTTTACGGATACAGAGAAGGGGCGGGACCAATATCCATACTTGGCCTACCTTTCATCAGAGTCCATTGCAGTAGCGAGTCCTTCGGCTCGATCCCAATGTTGGTACACTGGAGTCTCAGATCTCCTTGCTTCAGTTGGTATCAAGATAGACCAACTCCCTCCATTCAAGTATTTTTTGTGTGCACCGGGCCACCTCCTACTAACCAAACAAGAGATGAATAAAATCATCCGAGAGGATATTTACAGGAAATATGTACAGTTTATTTGGATAAACCCTCGAGATGAGTTACGTCCGAAGATGGCTGTCTATGATGAGCACTTCATGTTGTTGACAGATGGACTCATTGTTCGGCCCCATTACATGCGTCGCCATTGGATGTACACACTTCGGATTCCCTTGGGCTAGATCAGAGTAGGTTCTCATAAATTGTGGATTGAGACATCAGATTGCCCGATTAGACAGGATTTTCCAGTTGTGCCACCTCTAAGAGACTGAGTCAGAGGAGCACTTCATCTTCCACTGCCCCATTTGCTGTGAGATTTGAGGGAGATTCCATTGCTTGTTCAGAGGGATCCAAACCTTATCTATCTTCTTTCGATACCTAGACCAGAGATGTCTAGCCTTGTACATATAGGAGGCCACGAGACTTTGCACACAGATTCTCCAGCCTCCTCCTAGAGCAGATCCTATGCAGCGGATTACCTCATTTTTTACATTGCCACCGTCTGCAAGAGGCACGAAGCGACAAGTTAATAACATTGTTGCCTCAGACTCTAGATCAATGCAGGCTAGAGGGACCATCCCCCTAGCACAGGGACCCCTGAGTCGTTACCGAACCAAATCTCTTACTAGCAGGTAGTTGAGATCACCCGATCTTCAGCGACATATCACTTCTTCTCGATAGCGGTGTAACAGAGGCTCCAAATCCTCCCCTAGTCCTCCCTTGGGACAACACTCCATCTTGAGTTTTTTGCATTCAACCTCGAGTGTTAGGAGAGAGATTTAGTGGACCATTATCTTGTGCCCTCTGCAGTTGGAGTCCAAGACTTTCCTCATTTTGGTTTTCAGGCATTATGTTTTTCTTGCTTTATTTCTTATTTCTTGCTCTTTATATAGGAGACCTTTTGGTACTCCTTGTATCGACATCATTGTACTCTGCAGTCCCATTGACCTACTTTTATGGTCATTCGTTGGACATTAATTTAATTATCTTATCTACAATTTCGGATGGGCTAATACAGGTCGGAATCTCTGTGATTCTCGAAGGGTGATCACAAGCTCTGTAAAGTTGCAGTGGCATAGTAGCTCAGTGTTATGTTAAGTATGTTGTCTCGTTTCAATGTTTCTTTGGTATGCTACAAGTTCTCAGTGTTAGTGCAAGTTTATAGTGATGCTTTGTGCGATTATGGTGCAAGTTTGCAATAGTACAGTGGCTTGATTCAGTGCCAACTATATTGATACATCAGTTCGGAAGAATGATACTATGCTCAGTGATATAATGCCATCTATATGCACGGTGATATTCGTTGGAGAGATGATCTAAGTAAAAGGAAGATCAAAGAGGAAGAGGATAATAGAAAAAGAATGATTGTGTCCTGGTATTGGAGAGGCTACTAGGTCATGGTCTTGGTATTAGTCAATTGGAATCTCTATAAGAAGAATTTGTGTAGGTTTTCCTCTCAAAGAGTGAGAGGTTTTGGTCCTGGTTGATCTGAAAATCATTGCTAGTTATTGCTGTGCTAGTATCATATCAGATATTTCTGTGCTTAGTTTTACTTAGCCTTCATAGGTTTGTTTATGAGCATGTGATTGTCCAATCAGTGTACTTGGTGAAATTATGTGTTTGTCATAAGCTTAGAAAACATAATTTTAAATGACAGAACATAAGCAATATTAAACATAGCAAACACACATAACAGAGCTTAACACACAGAATTTTGATAAAGGAGTTCACCCCTCCTGGGCTACATCTCCTTGGTCCAGCTTCATAGTGTGGGCCTTTGTATTATATTCAAGTGTACTCAAATTGTTGTTACAAGCTTCAAAACCTCTTGGAACCTATTCCAACAAGTTTAAAACATCATAATCTCCCAAAAATGACTATTTGTTTGCTGAATTTGGACTTTGGATGCTCTGGAAATGACCCCAACACTTGGTGGCCCTGGCCTTCAAAAATATTCAAATGCACTAAAACACATGTAGATGACCTTTTCTACCTCTGCAACCAGCTTCATTGAGTTCCCAGCATGCCAATTAGCTTAGAATGCCTCTTCCTGAGCTTTGTTTGGGCGAAAATTGGATGAGTTATGACCAAAACTGTTTTTCCCACAATTTCTCCACTAAACTTGGAGAGACTGCCAGTTAGTTTTCTAAATTTGGAAACTTCGCCATAAATGGTGTGCTCTCTAAACCTCCGCCAAACTAAACCAGAATTAGATTAGTGTTAAGCAGGTTTAAATGGGGCAGATAAGCATTGTTTAAGGCTAAGCGTGATTAGCGCTAACCGGTTGGATAAACATGTTTAACCCGTGATTAAGTCGTTAATTAACCACCTTTTAATCTTCCTCGTTAAGCCTTTGGCACCTGGTCTTCATCGAACGGTCTCATGGGAGGGGGTTGGCCCCCTCCAACCCCCAACTGTCAGATTGGTTAACTTTAACATGAAGTGCATCCTCTATGGTTAAGAACCATGAGATAGAGGAGTTGGTGTAAGGCGCGGGCGGTAGGCGTATGGTCAGGGGTTTGAACCCTGATCCGACCAAAAATTTTACAAAGAACTTCGCTACCAGACTTGGGGACTCCTCCAAGTTTAGACCTCCGTCAGACTTGGTTGGAGGTTACTCCATACTTGGTCAAATCCCGTCGAATGTGGGTACAAACCTATGGTTTGAACATAATATGTATATAACTTGACCCATGTGCATTCGCACCTTAGAACCAACAACCAACCTATCCTGCCATGGGGGCGAGGGGAGGGGTACGTGGCATGCCAGATGGCCCTTCCCCATTGGTTGTACCACCACCATATAAAAAATAAATGCCAAGTTAATAAAATTCCACTTAGACTTGGGATTAAAAAAAATCACTTCCTAGTCATCATTGGCGAATCTGGTGGTGCCACTTGGCACAATGTCATTGGTTGTTTCTGGAGGATATTCCCTGTAATGTTGACTATCCCTGCCACATCATCCCTGTACCTGTTCTACTCCTTTTTTTGCATGTTTTGGAAAACAAACAGCAGACCATAACTCACTCATACGAATTCGGATTTCGATGAAACGAGTTGCGCCAGAATCCTGGCGACAAACTCTATCTAGTTGTTCAGGTTCAAAGCAATTTTGAGCACTTTCAATTTTTAGCTAAAACTTGAGCCTTAGATCATTCCTCCCCACTAGAAGCCTTTTGGACTTCAAAAGATACTATCAATTGTTCAGCAAGTGAGGTTACAATTCCCTCACTTTTCCAATCTCCAACCATTTGACCTTTGAAGGATTTTTACCCTTGAGTCCAACTCTAAGGTATTCAACATTCCCTCTTCTTGAAGTTTCAATTCTTCTGTCAAGTATGAGATCTTGCTGAAGTTCATCAAGATATTCTGGCAAGAAATCATCTATTGATGGCAGCTAAACATGCTCTCCTTGAACATCAATCAAAGGAGGCTCAAACAATCTCAAATTCTCAACATTAACGACAGAATAAATTTGCATATAAGGAGGCAAATCTAGCTTGAATGCATTTATACCAACCTTTTCCAGAATTTTAAATGGACCATAATGGATTGGTTTGAGCTTTTTACCTTCCCCTTGCAATCTTTCCTTGCTTATGTACAACCAAACTTCATCACCAGCTTGGAATTTATGATCAACCCAGTATTTGTCATGCCTTGCCTTGTAGCTGCTTTGACTCTTTTCAAGTTGCTCTTGCACTGTGTGATGTACCAACTGAATTTACTCAATGAACTTTCTTGCCTTATCTATGTCACCATGTCCATCTATAGCAACATCTTTCTCAAATATTTAGTCCAATGGCAATATTGCCAAGTAACCAAAACATGCCTCAAATGGTGATGTGTTTGTGGAAGAATGTTTTGTCCGGTTGTATGCATGATGTATGTAGTGTAACTGTTTGTCCCACAACTTAGGATGCTTGCTGCAATAGCCTCTTAGAAGATGAATAACAATTCTATTTACCACCTCTGTTTGACCATCTGTTTGTGGATGAAATGTTGTACTTTTCTTCAACTTTGTATCCATCATGTCCCATAATTTTGACCAAAAATTCCCAACAAATCAAGAATCTCGATCACTTACAATAGAAGTAGGAAGACCAAAATGGATCCATACATTTTGAAAGAAAATATTAGCAATTTGTTCAACTATAATAGTTTTCTTACATGCCATTAAAATACACATTTTGCTGAACCTGTCTACCACAACATACAAATAATCATGACCTTTCCTTGACATAGGAAGGCCTCTTACAAAATCCATTGAGATGCTCTCCCAAGGATGAGAAGGAACTGGAACTGGTGTGTACAACCAAAGCTTCCTATTACTAGGCTTGCTTGTTGCACATAAAGAACATCCTTTAATCAAATGAGAAACACTTTCATTCATGCGTGGCCAATAACAATAACTTTGGAGATGTGCTACTGTCTTGCCTACCAAAATGTCCTACAATCAATGATGTGTGCCCCTCCCTTATGATACTGTTTCTTTCTCCCTGTGGATTACATAACTTGCCCAAGTGATACAACAAACTGTGATGCACATGATAATCTAACTCTTCACTTTGGTTTCCCTTTCTTAAGTTCTCATACACATCTTGAAAATCACTATCATTCACATATTGTTCAATGTAACTTTCATGCATAATAGAATTGTGCTTGAGAATAATAGCTATATTTACCATAGGCCTAGAGAGCATATCAGCGACCTTATTGTAGATTCATTTTTTGTATCTGATAACCAAGTGAAATTGTTGTAGAAAACCCATCCACCTGAAATGTCTCGATTGCCGCAACTTTGACTGTGATTGTAAGTACTACAATGGTTGATGGTTGGTATGGATAATGGTCTCCTTCCCCATCAAGTAATGCTTCCATTTCTTTACACTTTGTACCAATGCATATAACTCTTTATCATAGATGGGATATTTAGTCACATCTCCATTAAAAATTTCAGAATGAAATGAGATAGGCTTACCATGTTGCATGAGCACTGCTCCCATAGCATAATCACTTGCATCTGTTTGGATCTCAAATGGTTGTCTGAGATCTGGAAGTGCTGGAACCGGTGCTGAACTTATCTTTTGCTTTAAAGCATCAAATGCTTTCTGCTACAAATCTCCCCAATGGAAGACTTTCTTTATGCTTTTCAATGCATGTAACGGAGCTACAATGGAAGAAAAATTAGCAATGAATTTCCTCCAATACTGTGTTGCCTCTAAAAAGCTTCTTACCTCGATAACTGTATTGGGCTTGGGCCAATTCAAAATGACCTCAACTTTGGAAGGATCAATCTTCAACTCACCTCCTCCAAGAATGTGTCCCAAATATACCAATGAAGTCTTACCAAATTCACACTTTAACATCTTAAGAAACAATTGCTCTTTCCTCAAAACATCAAGTACCTTGTTCACATGCATGACATGTTCTTCTCTTGATTTGCTGAATATGAGTATGTCATCTAAGTAAACAATAACAAAGTAATATAGAAATGGTCTAAGTACATCATTCATGACTCTCATGAAAGTAGTTGGTGCATTTGTTAAGCCAAATGGCATAACTAACCACTCATATAATCCTTGTCTAGTTTTGAAAGCAGTTTTCCAAATGTCTTCTTCAGTTATCCTAACTTAATGATAACCACTTCTCAAGTCTAACTTAGTGAAATACTTTGCATGCTTTAATTGATCAAGCAAATCATCAATACGTGGGAGTGGGTAGCGTTTCTTTACCGTGATTTTGTTCAGTGCACGGAAATCGATACACATGCGCCAAGTCTCGTCGTTCTTTGGAACCAAAACTATTGGAGAACCACATGGAAAAGTAGATGGGTGTAGGATACCTTTATTCAGAAACTCTTGGATTTGCTTCTTGATTTCCAAACTCTCCATAATTGACATGCGATACATACCAATATTGGGAAGTGGAACATCCTGCTGCAGCTGAATCTCATGTTGAATTCCCCTCTTGGGTGGTAACCCCTTTGGTTCTTGAAACATCTCGCCATGCTGACTTACCACATCAAACAAATCAGATTTCAATTTGTCATCACATCCATCAAAAGATTCATAGTCAACATCATCATTTTTCTTGATCATGAGAAGCACAAAATTTTTACTTGCATTTACTAGCCTCTTCATTTGCCCTGCATTAACTAAAGAGATATTCAGTTTATTGCGATGAGCTCTCGCAATATACTCCGCTCCATCTTTGATCAAATGATATTTGTTCTCATGACGGTAAAAGACTGTTTTCCTGTCATACAAATATGGACTACCCAAGATAATCCCTGAAATGTCAAGTGGAACCACATCTAACTCAACTTCATCAACAAAGTTTGCAGTAATAGCAAATCTGAAAATACATTTCCTTGTCACCTGTAAATTGGCATTGTTAACTATCCAACCCAAAGGGTATGGCTTATGATGAGGTACAGTTTCAAGGTTTAGTTTTTTGACTAAGTCTTCTGAAATCAAGTTTGCTTGTGACCCCATATCAAACAATGCATCAATCTTTGTATGATGACAAATTACCCTAACATGGAATAATTATATCCTTGTATCTTCATTTGGAGTATTGTTGTGACTGTTTGAGGAACTAGAACTTGCCATAGTTTCCTTTCCTTTGTTAACCATGGCAACTATATTGGTTTCATCTCCTAAATCGGATCCAAGATCTTTTTGTGTAGTGGCAATCATCTTTTGTTTCCCTTTGTTATTTGGTTTCTTTGGCCTTAATTCGGGATGTAGTTTCCAACAGTGGGCTTCATCATGCCCCTCTTTGGAACAATGTTTGCATGTAATTTTCTCCCCTTCTTTTTTAACACTTGCATTCTTCTTTCCTTTCCATTTTCTTCCCTTCTCTTTTCCCTTACCCTTGAATGGCTTCTTCTTACTACTCTCTTCAGAAATGTTTTTACCCCTTGCTTCAAGATGTGTGGCTTGCACACATACTTCATCTAAGTTATTTGGGTTAAACATAAGAATAGTGTGTTTTAAGTAGGAATGTAAACCTCCTATATATTTCAAGAGTGTATCTTGTGAATTTAAGTCTACTCCAAGTAAAAAAGCCCTCTTCCTAAACTCTTGTGTATACTCTTGGACACTTTGGCCTTTACACTGTCTAAATTTTTTCCAACTCATTATTGCTTTCTGCATATATGCTAATAGATAACTATCTTTTAATGGAAGAAATGAATTCGACCCAAGAAATGGAAATCTTACCATGGATTTGCATTTCCTCTTATGTCTTTGGCTCCTACCAAACTAGTATTGCTCCTAGCCTTAACGAAGCCAACTGGATTTTGATATCGTCTTCTTGTAGATTCGCAGTAAACTTCCAATTGATTAATCCAATTGTCTAGTCTCTCAGCATTAACTTCTCCATTGTATGTGGACAGTTCAAATTTAATGTCCAACTTGAGTAACAGAGTCTTTCCTTTTGGGATCTTGGAATGAGTATGGGTATGAGTTTTTATGGTGGATGTGGAAGATGAAGATGCTAATGAGGATGATGAAGATGATGGTGGTGGAGAGGGAGGTGGTTTTTCTCCACTACCTTTTGAGCTCCTCTCTTCCTCCTTTTTATTGTTTGAGGATCCTTCTCTATGAGGGTGTTTTGAACCTTCTCCAGTTTCCTTTGCCATGAAAGCTTCATACATAACTTTCCCCATCCTTTGCATTTCTTTGAATCCCCTCTTGACATCCTCTTCTTCGGAATGTTCAGGAGTTCCTTCATAGCCTGACATTTTGGCTGTATATTCAAGCTCAATCTCTACAACTTGTAAATCTTCAATCACTTCAGCCTCTTGTGCAATTGGTTCCTCTTCTATTTCAACTGCTGGAGATGGAATTTGAGGTGCTTCAAGTGTTGCCTTGAGTGGTCCTTTGGGTGAGGATGATGCCTTCTCAGCCTTCTTCCTTCTTGTTCTAACTTCAGAACTAGTTATCAATAGCTTCCCTTCTCCTCTCTGCAATCTCAACCTTGTAAGCATCATAAAATTTGCAACTATTAAAACCCTTCAAGTAAAACAAGCAAGCAACCTTGTACTCTGATACCAACTTGATCTGAAAATGATTGCTAGTTATTGTTGTACTAGTATCATATCAGATATAAACTTTTCTTTGCTCAGTTTTACTTATCCTTCATAGGTTTGTTTATGAGCATGTAATTGTCAAATCAGTGTACTTGGTGAAATTATGTGTTTGTCATAAGCTTGGAAAGCACAATTTTAAATGACAAAACAAAAGCAATATTAAACACAGCAAACACACATAATATAGCTTAACACATGAAATTTTGATAAAGGAGTTCACCCCTCCTGGGCTACATCTCCTTGGTCCAACTTCATAGTGTGGGCCTTTGTATTAGCTTCAAATGTGCTCAAATTGTTGTTACAAGCGTCAAAACCTCTTGGAACTTGTATTAAGTTTAGACCTCCGTCAAACTTGGTTGGAGGTTCCTTCATACTTGGTCGAATCTCGCCAGATTTGGGTACAAACCTATGGTTTGAATGTAATATGTATATAACTTGGCCCATGTGCATTCGTACCTTAGAACCAACAACCAAATTGTCCTACCATTGTCGGGGGGGTACGTGGCCCTTCCCCATTAGCTATACCATCACCATATAAAAAATAAATGCCAAGTTAATAAAATTCCACTTAGACTTATGAGAAAAAAAAAATTCATTTCCTAGTCATCATCGGCGAATCTGGTGGTGCCACTTGGCACAATGTCATTTGTTGTTTATGGAGGATATTCCCTGTAAGGCTAACTGTACCTACCACATCATCCATGTCCCTGTTCTACTCCTTTTTTGCATGTTTTGGAAAACGAACAATAGACCATAACTCAATCATACAAACTGGGATTTCGATGGAATGAGTTGCGCCAGAATCCTGGCGATGAACTCTATCTGGTCGTTCAGGTTCGAAGCAATTTTGAGCACTTTCAATTTTTAACTAAAACTTGAGCCTTAAATCACTAGCTCATAGCTTACATTATGTGTCTCTTGTCTATTTTATGTTCATGCATTAGTTATTGTTTGATGAAGAAGAAAACTAATAACAAAGATGAAGAAGATCCTAACCTCAAGATGTAGAAAGAATTCACAAACAGACACTAATAAAGAGAAATAAACTAATGCTAATGCCCTAGATTTCTCAACAGTAGACTCTTTGCCTACCTCAGCGAAGAGCCTTGCAACTACCCTTATATCTATGCATACCAGGCTAGGCTTCCCTACCAGCTACCTCATGCCAAGCCATTGACACCTACCTAGTTGACCATCTTTGTTCGACAACCTTCTCTTTTCCTTTTGTTGCAAGGGGCATTGGCATGGCTTGTGGCGAGAAGGCAACCATACTGACTCCACGACCTACTGCTATGTTCAGCAGACAACCTGACTTAGCTCCCCTATCTTTGTTTGGCGGCTTTTGTTGCAGGAGGCATTGTCTTGGCTTCTTGGCAAGGAGGAAACCATAGTGACTCCACGGCCCACTAAAACAACAATGACAAGCTTCTGTCTCTTTTCCTTTTGCTGCAGGAGACATTAGTTTGGCTTCTTCGCATAGTAACTCTAAAAAAGGCTGCAACAACACCTGCACTGCAGTACAAAAGAAATTGACGATGAGCACAATTTTTTTGCACTGCTTCTATTTGGTTGTCCCCTCTATTTTTTATTTTGCTGTCTTTATTTTTCCTTGAAATATTGAAGTTAACTATTCTCTTTCTGCACATGTAAAGGAAAAAGACCAATTGAAGCCCTTTGGATATAATAGGTAGGGTGTGAGTGGGAGAGGGGCAGCTTCTAAACGCAATAGCAATTGCAGTAGGAGGTTGGTCTTAGTATCAGTCACAGTCTAAGTCTCATTCCAAGGAAGTAGCATCAAACGAGGTTTGGCTTTTTCCAGTTATCACTGGACTATTTAACTATTCTAAGGCATGACAACATAGGAGGTTGGTCTTAGTATCAGTCACAGTCTAAGTCTCATTCCAAGGAAGTAGCATCAAACGAGGTTTGGCTTTTTCCAGTTATCACTAGACTATCTGACTATTCTAAGGCATGACAACTTCTACCTACAAATACATGACAACTTCTACCAGACTACTATTTGTAAGGTTTGGTGGGAGTTAAGGTTTTTCTTCCAGTGATCACTGTTAGCTAGTGATGGTTCTTATTTAATGGATTATGGTTCGAGATACTTATTATTCAGATAATCCCTAGAGATGGAAACCGGCACCAGGAAAGCTAACAATGCCAAATATGAATGGGCAATGATATAAAGACCAAGAAGTACCTACTAGTGATGAAGGAATGAATTGGTCCTCGTATCCCTTGCTATCTATTTTAATATGAGTTATTGGTGAATCTATAGGTTCAACCTTTGCATCTAACTCTATGGGTAGTGCGCGCTTTATCGCTGATTCATCGACTAGTATTTGAACTAGCTTAGATGTTTCTAACTAAGATGCTCGTGTCCCTTGCTATCTATTTTAATATGTGTTGTTGGTGAATCTATAGGTTCAACCTTTGCATCTACCTTTATGGGTAGTGCGCGCTTTATCGCTGATTCATCAACTGGTATTTGAACTAGCTTAGATGTTTCTAACTAAGATGCTTACATGGGTACGGATGGCTTCTTTGGCACTGACACCTCTGCTTCTGGTTTCTGCTTCTGGTTTTTGTACTGGATAAACTGGTGCTTAGACTCAGTGATCAACTCCATAAATTATATATGGATCCAGAATGGGGAGCTCTCAATCTATAAAGGACATTGGGCGAGCCCTCCTCCATCCAAGTAAAGTCCGAAGAGCCATCCATTAAAGGGTGCACACTAGAGGCCAACGATCACCCATTGAAGAACCTTGCAAATTATGGGCAATCTTTTTTGCAAATTTTGAGCAATCTTCCTGCAAATTATGGGCACTCTTCCTGCAAGTTTTGATTAAGCTCCTTCTGTAGCAGCATCAAATCCCCTCAGTATGTCAAAATACACCATCCAATACACCGTCCATTCTGATAATTTCTTAGGAGTAACTGCTGTGGTATTTTGATAATCCAATACACTGTCCATTCCGATAATTTCTTAGGAGTAACTGCTGCAGTGTTCTGATAATTTATTAAGAGTAACATGCATGGACGATGTTCTGTCAGTGTGGGCATGTGGCCATAAACAAACCCACTCTGTCGTGTGCTTCTGCATGTGTTCCAGAACACGTGGAACAGTGGAATTACTTGAATTATTTAATGAGCATTCCAAAATTGATTGATATTCTTGACTAGGTTACTGTTTTGGAATGGGCCATTGAGAGATTGAACTTTTTTTTTCGCTTCTATTACTTATGGGATTATTGTTTTACATGTCGATTAAGATATCACTTACTGAAACACAATAAGTGCCCTATTATTTGATTAAAATATCACTTACTGAAACACAATAGGCAGCCTATTATTTATTTAGGAACTTAATATATTTACTGGTTGAACAGGCAAGCAAGATCACATGTAGTCACTTACCTTTATTAGCTTTACGCAAAGATACACATACTCACCAAATGAAGGAATAGATACACTTACTCACAAGCATGGAAAGGAAGGCATTACACGGACAGATTAGTGCAGTGACACGACAGCCTTAAAATCCGAACACAGCTGCATTACAATATTAACATGGACTCACAGTAGGAGAACATCAAGGCATTACAATATTAACACGTACTGGTATCACGATATTAACACGTACTCTCAAGGTATAGATACATGTATTCACATAGAAGGCAAAACACAGACAGATTAGTTACATGGCCTCGTACTCACATGCAAGGAAGAACAATCTGAGCTCGTACTGCAAAGATAACATGTGACATTAACAAAGGCACTAAGCTATTTAAGAGGCACGGAGCTATTTGAACATATGGCTCACATAAGGAAACCAAAGCTTCAACTTAAGCTTCGGCGTCGCCTCTGCAACAAGAACGAGTAAACAAAACAAAAATATTAGAAATTCAAATCCTGTATGACATACATGCTGAATTAATTCAAATAAATCAATGAACCCTTCACGATGCTAAGATTCAAATCAATGAACCCTTCACGATGCTAAGATTCAAATCAATGAACCCTTCAAGATGCTAAGTGAATTCAAATCAATGAACCCTTCAAGATGCTAATTGTCAGTATCTTTTAGCAATTTTTATTATTCAACGACTGTAGAATAAAGTAAAGAAGGACAATCTACTTACTATCTGGATCTCCAAGTTTAGTCACAGTGTCTACGAATCTCTCATGAAGGTCTGCAGTCCAGCTCAAGCGAGCCTTTGGGTCTGTTGACAGAACTAGCCCTGTTTCAGTTGGAACATGGCTGGAAGTGAGCTTCGTTGAGAGAGTAGCCATAGCGCCCATCCATAATTCGTACAGTTATGGCCTCAAGAGAGAGAAACACCAACTTAGTGAATAGAGAATATTAGCCATCCTTAACGCCCTACTGAATCCGAATGTAAATAAAGGAAGAATTAAGGAAAACCATTCTTCACCTGATATATTTTCTCTGTCTGGGGAGTTAATTTTGCTGTGGGATTTCAGTTCAGGCTGGGAATTGAAATTGGGAACAAAGTTATTCATGCTTCAGAGCTCATCAATCAAAGTAAAGATCCTGGGGGACATTCTTGTTCAAAGACATGTGTACAACTTGCTTGTTCAAAGTCCTATTGTACACAGTACATGCACATATATAGCTTTGAATCAAATCAAGCATGAATTGGGTATTGTTTACTTTTGTGAAAGTCTTTGTTAACTGCTTAAAACCCCATTGTTAGGTCAATTGGGGAGGTATTTTAACAGAACCTTGAACAGACTGAAAAGGGGGTGCTGGAACTCAATCAACTTTAGAGATTGGATGAGGTCATGTATTGTTTTGGGTGTCTCTATTTCAGAGACCACGATAAAGAAGAAGCTCCTGCCATTGGAGCATTGTTTGAGCTGCAGTCAATGGGATTCTAAAATTAGCCCAAATCAGGGGTAGTTTCTGTTGATCAGACCCGAATCAAACCAAGCATTAAAAGAGGGATCTCTAGAAAGTGAGCTACACAGAGAGATTACATGCCACTGTCATTGAATGAATAAACAAGGTCAAGAACTAAAACCTAGATAGGGCATGCTTCAATTAATGAAATTATGCCAGCAATACTGAAGAAAGATGACGAAGAGAAGTCTCCATCAGAGAATGATATTGAAACTGATTCCAATTCAGAGCAATTCCGAGCAATCACCTTCAAGCTCTCATCTGTCAAATGTAGTGGATTGCTCATTAGGATAGGAACAGAAAAATCTGAAGGAACTTGTAATGAGAAGGCTTTCAGCTTGGGCAGAGAATGTTGAGATCGTTTAGAGATTATTAGCTCACTTCAAACTGTTTCTGCAGCAGGAGATTCTATGAGAGTTCCTAGGAGACTCAAGAAATCATTCGCAGAAAGGGACCAATCCCAACCTCTTATCTGCTTTGAGCATTCACACCAAAAAAATGATAAAAATGATTCATCATTGCCTTTTCTAGTCTGCAATATAATGGACAAAACTACACATAAGGAAAAAGGATTGCAGTTGATAGCGCAAATTGTGCAGGTGCATCAACTCCCAAATTGTGGATCCAGAATTTATGGTGTGACATTTTAATGTTATTTGCTCAAGAAATCTGAAAAACTCTGAAAAGTTTTGACCCTGAATACCAACCCTTTCAACCAAAGCATTGGTCTTGGTAATTGTCCTACTTGCCTGGAGTTAGTGATTTGTCACAAAAATCATACAATGATGAGAAGGTAAGTATTAACCACACAAAAAGTAAGGGAGGCTTCTGGTATTAAGAGACCGTGATTTTAAAGTTTCCATTCACAGCCTTTTTCTAAAGAAGATTTCCATTTTTTATTATATCTCCTATATTAGATCAGTTCTTGTAATTACTAATAAATAGATATACACGCCTGTGAACATCAGTAATTTAAAGTTCTCTGGAACTCAGCTTGGATAAGGGATTTTAGTCTAAGGCTCAATTCCCCGATTGTAATCTCAAGTTTCTCTTATTAACGTCTATTATTACCTGCAACATTGATACAATTCTTACATTTGCCAATATTTATATACAGCCCCAATGATTGTAATCATTGGATAAATCTCATTGCCATCTATTATTGTAACTTCTATATAACAGCCATCACCTTGTGTGAACTTTTGTTGAGATTGTGTATGCCCTGCCAACTGTGGATGTGATGAACTTTTGTTGAGATTGTATATGCCTGCCAACTGTGGATGTGATGGCCTGGATGGGCAGGCCTGGAGCAGGTGCTTATTTTCAAGATGTTATTTAATTATTTGTGCAAAATAACCAAGAGTTCCCACAATTAGAATGCAAATATATTCTTGTAGATAGTTGAGTCCAAGATCTCATAATATAGGGAACCTGTAACAAAAGAAAATCCAGACTCCAAATCAATAGCAAGTCTGCGAGTAGCAAAGCATAATATTACATAACAAATGACAAAATCATTTAATCACATAGTGATAGCATTATCATCCATGCTACATCTTATAAAATACTGTGAATTCTGTTAAATAATAAACTCTTTCATAACTTATGTGAGTGAGCTGAAAATACCTTTTCAAAAATATAAAATATCTTAATCCAGGGAGTAGTGGGGTGCGGTTTAAAATATTTCAGGACTTGCTCAAAATTCTCAAAATATGCATCATTTACTCAAACTAAATATGCATCGTTTAGACAAGATGGTGGAAATTTAAGCAGAGTGCAATAGGAAGCCCTGTCAACACTTGATCTTGTTATTTAGCCTGTGAAAGGCATCCCTTTAGATGATGTCTTCTTAAATTAGCTCAAACATATCAGCCTATGTAAGCTACACAGAGGGTCATTATTGTTATTGTTCCTAAAAACCGCAGATCTGCATTGCAGTCTGTGAAGCATTTCTTAAAAGGAATAGTCATTTTGGGTGGGCTGATTATATTGACCCAAAAAAAGGATCTAAGCAATCTCAATCGAAGCATTACAACAGGCCCAACGAGGTTGGTGTTGAGCATCAATAGCACAACCTGGGTTACGGTGCCAAGTTATCAGTACACTCTTGGATAGATGGTTGAGCTTTGATAGTGTACTCCACCTATAGGCACTGCAAGTCAGCAGAGCACTTGTGAAGAGCAGTTAGCACATGAGAGCCAGATAGCGATAAAGTTTCTTGAGTATTGCTCTTCTCCTGCAAAGCTTCTTACCTCTGTCACATTGGTAGGGGTGTACTAATTGCTTATGGATTCTAACTTGGTTGGATCAATCTTTATCTCGCCTCCATCAGTCATATACTCATATGTCCCAAGATAGACCAAGAACTATCTAGCAAGAGCTCTTGTCTCTTCAATGTATCCAGTACATGCTTCAAAAGTGAGATATGCTCTTCCCAAGTAGAGCTAAATATCAAAATATTGTCCCATTACGCTCTTGAAAAGGAACATATAAATGGACACAACACATTAACACATTAGTCATAAGATAAGTAAATGTAGTTGGTACATGGATAGTGGTTGTTGATGGTGATTGTTGGTGCATCGAGAGTGGTTCTTGATGGTGATCTTGTGCAAAGAAAATATTAAGCATATATGGTAGGTCAGTCTTTTGAGTCAGAAAAAGGCGCATTCCTGGAAATTCTGTGCCATTGATGTTTTTTTTTCTCAGTAACAACAGTTACATCAGCTACAAAGATGCCTAGCTGGGGATGTTTTCAGAGTTCACCCATGACTAGAAGTTTTGTCTTTAGCCCCAGTGCTCCTCTTGTGCTTTTCTTGGACTAGATTAGTTCACTGTTTTGGCGATTGATATCCAGCATGTATCAAGTTTTGTTTGGTAGAAAGTAGACATAAAACACCTCATGAAGTGCACCTTCCTGTGCTGCAAACAAATTTGGAATTCTTCCTTCAACAGATACGTCCTTGCTAGATCATCAGAAAGGGGAATGGAGCACATTGTTAAAGACATATTGAGCACTGCTCTAGCACAACTAGTGGACATGTTGTTTAAGGAATTATAGCAGTATGAAAATGTTGCCTGTGTTTCTAAGCCCATGATGCTTGAGTGACTGTGTTGATGAAGGATTGCCAACAAACAGAGGGCATCATCTCTTCATGTAAACCAGCAGAAATGTTGTCTTCACCCCAATCTTAGGATTGTTTCAACCTTTTTTATAGGGATCCTAGATATTTTTCGTATTTGAACTTATAAATTAGAGTTGACGTTCGTCTAAGTCATGAACACTAAACACTGACATCGTCCTTGTCAATGATGGAAATGTCAAGATTGTCTTCCTTGTGAAATCACATGTTATATCATTCACCTTTACTGCAAATTACTTTGTAAGAGCATCTTGAATATCACTACTACTCTTACCTACATCATCAACATGAGCATATAAACACTGTTATATACCAAGAATTCTAGCATCAATAATATGGGATTTTCTAGTTCTTTTGTTAGAATATATAAACTCTATGCATCGTGTCAACAAACAAAATCATAGAATTAATTTTAAAAATTCAATATTGATACTGTATATGACTTTCTCTAAATGTTAAAACCAAACAATATACCCTAATTACCATTTAAAACCTCATCATTTATACTAAATACAACAAATTCTTTAAAAGAGAAAAGTCAAAGACTTACAATCTAAAAGTTATTTTTATTAGTTCTTTTAACACAGACCTGACTAAATTTACACTTGACAACATCAAGCATTAACGAAATAAGAGATTTTATTGTTTCTTATTTCAATGCGGTCTCTTACTAAAGATGCCTTTCAGCTTCTTTTCGACTATGATTATGTTAGGGATGCAAAAGAAATCATGACCTGTATCACAGAGAAGGGGTGCATTAGTCAGAAGGAGAGCCCTACGTTTTCTGGCCCCTTCAATAAGTTTTATGGACATATGGATGGCTCAGTTTGGGTGGATGCTTGGTCTGGTCTTGTCTAAAGTGCTTTCATGGGAGGATGTTACCTTGATTGGCCTTTGGTTGCACAAAGTGGGGAGTTGGTTGCTCGATTAGGGGAGGTACCTACTTAGGAGGAGGACCATTGGGCACTAGGAGGAGAGCACTTATCCATTTGAGCATGGAACCATGTGATAAACACCTTGAAACCATGTGATATACACCTTGGAGATTGGGCGCTTGAAACTTGACTTGAGGACCATTGGGTTGAGGAGCATACTTCATGGAGGTTGGTGATGGACCCAGCTAATCTGTGGCTATCCATATGTAGCCAATAATCAACATATTAAGGTACCTTGTTTCAGCTAAAAGCTTCAGAGCTGTATCTGGATTCATATGAACAACAAGAACTCGTGACTTCAGACCCTTGAGGAGTCATGCCAAATGTTAAAAACTTTTTTTATTTGCTACATGCCCTAGAAGATATGCAACAGGAATGATTGTTGACATAGTCTATTGCATGCATCATAATGCAAGTAGAGGAGTAAATCCTAATACATAACATTGAATCTTTTAAAGCTATCGTTGTGAGACAATTATGCATAATAACAAAGGAAATGGTCTAGGATTCCAATAGTTGAAAACTACAAAAGATAGTAACTTTGGTAGCTGCAGGTCAAAATATCCCCAATATTTTCTTGACATTTGGTTGTAATAGTGTCAGGGAAGAATATATTGCACACTCTGAGTTCTATGAAAGACTTTCGTCTTTGAAAGTCTCTTTTTGGCATGCCAAATTGTGACACTTCAAGTAAAAGAGTTGTTAAAAGATGGCATGTAGTTTTTACATTGCAAGCGAAATTAACGTTAAATAACATCCCAAGACATGTAGAGTTGAAACAAATGATAAATGTGATGACAACAGGAGACAGAAAGGAAACTGAACCCCCCAACTAGCAGAATGACATTTCCTCCTGACTGGAACGTCAGAGTGCCTGAGATGAACTGACTTATGACTAGTTGAACAACAGTGGCTGCTCACAAGACAGGGTCACAAAAAAATGTCTATGAAATAAATTAAAGTTCAGGCTGTTTTGTAGTGATTGGTATCCTACAAGAAATTATTGGGTCGTATGCTTATTATGAAGGTAAGAAAATGCAAGCAACTTAGCAGGTAAGAAATGCAGGCAACTCAGTTAAAAGTTAGTCAGAACTAATCTTTAAAGAATTGCTTCCAAAAGACAAGGCACCCATTAAAAGTTACGGATTTTATTAAAAAACAACTTGATTAACCTACAAGTTGGAAGCAACTTTTACTGCATCCATCCTTAACAGAGTCTTGTATAGAAGCTATGTACAAAAATATAATGGATCATGTGCCAAAATTATACCTATGACACAAAACATAAAAAGCCAACAATAATGCTGATTTGATTTTCAGGAAATAGAGTGCAAAAACCATTACAAGAGAACCAACAACCTTGCATTGCAGCAATCCTAAACAAATAATTTCATTACATCAAAAATTCTAGGGACAAAAAATTCTCAAGCGTTGAACGATATCATGGAAAATCATTCTAGGTTGATTTAGCATAAATTGTAAGATCCCAAACCTTAATAATTTAGTCAGATCTAGCACATTCTAGTATTCTCAATAAAATTACATTCAGTAAAAACCATGAACATAGACAGGATCTGGAAATGCAGCCTTTTATTTACTGAAAACAAAGATACATGCCCACACCAAAAATATCTGAGCCTTTGAGCCTTTGCAATGGCATGCTCGGCTGCTCATTAAAACAGAAAACCAATACTGAAGCACAATCATGGACCCTGGATGGATCCACCAGACAAATTCACCATGGGGTTTTTGTCCCAGGATCAATGTTAGAACTGGCCAGGCCATGTTCTCAACCAAAACACAATAAGATAGATAAAACTAGAATGATCCTAAATGTCTAGCTTCTATCCCCTTTTAAAGGCTTGATGCACCCTATTTTATTATTTTCCTCGAAAACCGACAACAAATACCATGGGCCGATACCATGGGAAAATACCACAGTAATACCAGGGACCGATTCCGTCCACTTTGACCGGATCAAGAAAGGGAATATTACAAATCCTCCCACCCAAAGGTTTCTTGTCCTCAAGTGATCCACTTCTCTCCACAACAGAAGCATTTGTACATTGATATCGGGACCCCATACAACCCGATGTATTGTTCCATCCCTCCACATGTCGAATGGTCCTGAATGGATCCTCCAATACCTGGATCCCAAACAATCCTCCGACCAATGCTTCCCTCGATAGATTTACCTAGATCCCAAACAATCCTTTGGCCAACCCTGTTCCCAATGGATTCTCCCGGATCCCAATGCCACCTAAAGCTGCAATATGCCCTTGGCTGTGAGTATCCTCCAAAGAATCAACCCATCAATAGTATACCAACTCATAATCTCTCGCCAATCCATACTTGGGGAAGGATGAATATCTGCAAATCTACTATGTTGATGTTGTTCGATGCTCAATTCATGTTGCTCTACTTGGTTACCCAACATGATGCATTTGGAGAACTCTGCCTTGCTCTTCCCAATGTATAAAGGTGGGTTATTGGTGTTGCAAGCCTTATCTATGTATTCTTGTAGAGGGCTGCTCTGGAACTCCCAATCGTACTACTCTTGCTGCCTTGTGAGGGATTTGAGTCGTTCCTCAACACTAGACAACTTCGTCTTTGATTCGGCACATACCCCTATGAGTTCCTCAATTTTTTTGTTCTCCTGTAAGGCAGTGTCTCAAACCATCCAGACTTTCTGGATTAACAACATAAGATTTGTCTTGAAATGCTTGATCCTTTCTCGAAAGTCTTCTATTGGCAATTCTAGTGTCGTGTTGACTATCTCTGTATCTGTTTGCACCCGATGCCCAACAACCACATCTTCAACTTGAGCCTTTGACCAACTCTCTAGGAATGGTCCATTTTGCACAATATGTTTGTCATGTTGCTCCTCGTGATCATACTCATCATGTTGGTTCACTATGGCTAGATCCTCACTCAAATCTCCCAGGTCTCCTTCATCTGTGGAGACAATATGTTCATCCCCGTCAACTGTCGAACATAGATGCATTGGTGGACTTTTATCTATACTTGATTGTTCATATTCTTTATGGATATTCCCCTGGGGATCTACGAACTCCATTGTATAGGAATCAACCTCATCAATGGCGTTAGGTAGAATTTCCTCATGCACTTCCAAATGTTTGTCATCCTACAAGCCTCCCTGAATAATGTCACGATGTTGCTCACCATCTTGAAGATCAATAGACCCAGCTACAAAAGGCTCCCCATGATTTGAAGTAATCTCCCCCTGTTCTGTCTTTGTTTCCTTCTTCTTATCACCTGGATAGGAATGGTTAAGGGCCCAAGGTCCCTTGCAAATAAAGCATAGTCCTCTCCTCCTTAGTTCATTCTTGCTGCAGATTTTGTTATTGCTTTCTCCACCAATCCTTCTCAACTCCTTCCTATTCAACACCTTTCTGAGCCATTTTATGTTTTGCCTGACCAATTTCTCGACTAGATCATAGGCAATTGGTGATACCTTTGGTTCCTTTCTCTAAATGGTTAGCAATTTGGATCTTAGTATCTTGCATATGTCAGCATCTCCTTTTAAGAACAGAGACACAATCTTTTGCATGCATGTTTTGACATGGTCTGAGTGAGTTGATGTAATACTGGTATAAAAGTTTTAGAGCAACCGAATGATCAACTCATCACATTCCATATTCAGCATGAATGTGACAAAGCTAAACTCTGCCATGAGTTTTAAAATTCTGCACCGCTTCTGATAAGTAGGACACATGATGTTGTTCAACCCCTGAAGGGCTTCTACTATTAGCTGCAGTATATCTGTCATGAGATCATTATTGTAGGGCAGTAATGGTGATGTTAGAGCTATGATCCTGCTAAGACAAGAAGCAATTGTGAGCCTGACCTCTTCATTAGGATGTTCCCGAAGTCTGGGTTGTATTAATGCAAGCATGGAGGGTTTGAGAGCCCAACTGAGTTTCTTCCATTCTGGTTGTCCCACCTTGGACAAACATATGTCTAATCCCTCCAACTTATGAAGGTCTATGACTGATTTTGTTTGTTGCAATTCAGAGCCGAGTGCGAAGAGCTTAGTTCCTCTTCTTTGTCCTTCCTTCACCTCCCATGGTTGCTTTTACTGCAGAATGACATGGACCCTTTTTGAGAATGGTCTCCTTTGACTATCATTTTGGTCTATGGAGACATGGCTCCTTAAAGGACCATATATCTTCACTAGTTCATTAAAGATTTTCTGGTTGTTTTCCAAAATTTCTTCAAGACGGTCCATCTTCTCCCATACCCATACAAAAATATATTAGTTCTTCATAGGAATATTTTGTCAATCATGCCTTCAAATATTTAACCCACAATTATATCCGTATATCTCAAATATTACTATATGACCAAAGCTTCCTCCATAAGATTCCATCCAATGGGAAGGCAACTGAAATGTATTCCCTCCTTGAATTGCTGTCGGTCACACTATTGGATCATACCCCATTGATTCTACACACTAAGGCTCTCAAACTTGGAGACAAGATGCGAGAGACGAGCTTTAGATATTTTGTGGTCGTGAGCTTGTTACAAACTATAGATCTTGGCTAAGAAGCACTCCCAAAATTGACCCCCCCTTCAAATCAAATAGCTTGGCCTTCTCAAAAATAATCACTCGACCTTGACCGCTCATGTGCAACACACAGATCTTGTGGTCTTCAACGGGCGATTTTCTAGGTTTTATTAGGAGCCAAATCCTTGTCTCACGTCTTGTTGCAATCAAGATCGCACCCCCTACACTTTGATTCGACTTAATCAGAATTGATTCTTGCCCTCGGTTATGAGAATGGAATCAACCTCTGCTTGATGTTGAATAGCTGCAAGTCAACGCTTTCACTGCATTGGAAATGGCTTCAATTCTCCGCTCTTAGCTGCAAACGGTGTGATGCTTCTCACTTTAAAAATAAATAAAAAATAAAAACTCCATCATGTAGTTCGTGAGCCACTCAACCCTAGTGACCCCTACATGGCTTTTTGTGGCCCGTCCACTGGTATTTTACTGTTGCGGTCAATCAACAGATCTTGGTGATATTGGTTGGATCTATTGGTCGGTTTCTCTTGTCGATCAACAAATCTCAGAGTATGCGCCCTTTCTAGTGATTGAAATTAGCCTTTCCTGCGCTCTAGATTCCGCGTTACATTGTGTCTTATGGGAATCTTCCTTGAATGAGAAATGATATATCTCAATCCAATAGGGAATTTGACTGGTTGATATCGTGCACCAGTTCGTTTGCACCTCAGGAAGGGATCACACTTGAAATGGCAGATGAAGGCTCTGTGGCCGTGTTCCTTTACAAAATCACAAGTGGCAGACTATTCCGCTGCAACTTTAGACTTCAATCACCCATGAGCCCGTCATTCGGCCCTTCTGCAATATGAGGATCTCTTCAGCCTCTTGTATGGATCCACCTTCGGTCTATGGTTTTGCAATTCCCACAACCCAAGCGGCATAGACTGAAATGACCCTGATTCCTTAGTTCTTCAGACTTGTCTTGGCGTGGTGATCTCCAACGATGTTGCTGCTTGCACCAGTGGTAGGATCCGCCTCAATCCATAAATGGATTTTGTCAGGGAAGATGGCCTTTTTAGCGTGGTAAAAGATTCTTTGCAAACACCTGCCCAATGTTTATTCTGCTTTCTTTGATTTAAGATATTCGACCTGTGGCATGCAACACATTAAGTCTATCACAAAGTTTCCAATTAATTTGCAACTAGAAATATTTGGCCTTTTACGACTTCTCCAAAACCTTGGCCCCTTTACAAATATTAATTTCAGAGCCCTTTAAAATAATACTCCAGGCCTTCCAAAATAATAATTGGTTTTGAGTCTTGACCTCTGCCGCAGGTTCTTGATTCTGGCAGATAAAGCCAGATCTAACCTCAAAACACTTTATCTTAGCTTATACACTTCCACGGATATATATCTGGTTTTAAAATTGACAAATGGGAGTAGATATGATCCATAGTTTTCCATTCTGCTAGTAATGTCAGCGAGCAAGAGTAATAATCCTTTGAATTGGTTATAAGAGGAATTCAAAATTTGACTGAAAAATAAGTGAAAAATAAGATACCAACTAGGGTGATATTAGACACCACCGAAGATGGAAACTGTCAGCTAGGGTGAGAATCCCACCGAAGTTACCAGAATAAAAGTCTCTCAGGCTGGCAAGATTCACAGCTCTGATACCACTGTAAGATCCCAAACCTTAATAATTTAGTCAGATCTAGCACATTCTAGTGTTCTCAATAAAATTACATTCAGTGAAAACCATGAACATAGACGAGATCTAGAAATGCAGCCTTTTATTTACTGAAAACAAAGATACATGCCCACACCAAAAATATTTGAGCCTTTGTAGTGGCATGCTCAGCTGCTCATTAAAACAGAAAACCAATACTGAAGCAAAATCGTGGACCCTGGATGGATCCACCAGACAAATTCACCACGGGGTTTTCGTCCCAGGATCAACGTTAAAACTGGTCAAGCCAAGTTCTCAACCCAAACACAATAAGACAGATAAAACCAGAATGATCCTAAATGCCTAGCTTTTATCCCCTTTTAAAGGCTTGATGCACCCTATTTTATTATTTTCCTTGAAAACTGACAACAAATACCATGGGCCGATACTATGGGAAAATACCACAGTAATACCAGGGACCGATTCCATCCACTTTGACCGGATCAAGAAAGGGAATATTACATAAATGTTGGCCCTCTTACTTTTGTCGGACAAGGAAGCCTCTATAGTCAGCCTTAATTATTTGATGTTGCACAGGATGTAAATTTATTACTTATCAATAATGTAATAAAAAAAAAAAAGTATTTTCTCAACTAATTGATAAAAAAAGAATAACAATCATAATGCTTACCAATGGTGCCGGCTTTTCCAAATGCATACTAACTGTATTGTGGACTCCCCTACCATCGAACTAAATGGGATTTTGAGGTGGTGGTTGTGCCATTGAAGCATTGTACAAGTTTCCATTCACTACCTAGTAAATGATGAGAAGAACAAATTTAGGCCATTCAGCAACTGGACAAATAACACTAAAATAATCTTTTAAATAATTTAAACCTCTCCTGGTTAGGGTGAGTAGAAAAATAAATAGCATTGGCAAAACCAGATGATATTTTACTAGACTGATATCTAGATCTTAGTAGATGAACAAAAAAATTTGGTTTCTCACTCTCAACGCCAACCTGGGGTACCCATTGCATCTGATCATGATTCATACAATGTTTACAATGACCATCACAATTTGTATTCTGCATATGGTCTTGCAAATCAGTAGAACCTGAAGCTGAGGATGAAACAAAGGCAAGCTATGTTGTTCCAGGTAAGCCAGGCAATAGAAGAGTTGATACAGACAACATTGATACTTGTAATCCTGGTCTAGGAAGCCTTGACATTGGAAGGCTTGGTCCAGGTATTCCAGACAAGGTCAATGTAGCTTGGCAACGAATTGTGGAACTGGAAGTTTCGATACATGTATGAAGGAAATGACATAACAAGTCGACCTGAAGTGGCAGCCATATCTAGCATTCCTATGCTGTATACCATGCATATGCCCATTCCCATAGGAGACAGATGTGCCATCTATGGTATGCTCCATAGATAAGGCTTTTGCAATATCCTTTCTTTTCCATTCATCTGTGGTGAGAGAGGTGAGAAGCTTGTAGCAGAAGATGATCATGTGTAAAGTGCCATCACATTCTTTTCTTCGAGTGAGGAAGGACCAGTGCTAATCTCATATAAGCCCTGCCATCAGACAAAACACTCAAAAGGTTCACTTCACAGTTGGTTAAGCGATGCTCAGAACATACATTTACTTCAAAAAACACAATATTTCATATTTGAGAGAACACCACTAGAAGATTTCAATATAAAGAAAGCAATATACACCAGCTGAGTCAATATTTCTTCATATTGCATTAAGGTTATGATCTGAACTAGTCAATTTCCTTCGCAGATTTTATCGTGAATTCAGGGCAGTCTATTCCAGCTAAGTAACTCAAGTGGGTGATTTATAAAGCTTCCTTAGCAGTCTCTTATATAGCCGTTGCAGGAGATATATGCAAAACATTTGATACATTCTCTTAAATGACAGCCACTGCATCAAATCTAGATAAGGGATAATAAATGGTAGCAAGATATTTTTCAAGGCCATTCCATGAGCCCTTAACGTCCTATTTTGAGGAAACACCCAGAATGGAAAGGAGGACTCAACACCCAGAATGGAAAGGAGGACTCGATCCATTATAGAAAATGGCCTCTTTGAAAATGGTCTTATATCTCAACCATCTCCCAAAAAACTCAAGAAAGAAAGCACCTGTTCAATAACATTACATTCATTACATTCTACATGAACTCTATGACCTGAAAAGGGATGTTGTCGGAAGTGTATTGCCAACTACCCTGAGAGAGGAATTTACAGCCTGTGCACACTTAAAGCGTGCTATTTCTGGCTGCATATGACTGCTTTGAAGTTTGTCAAGGATAAATTGGAGGTCCTATTTTCTATTATTATAAAAAATATATAAAAATAAACGATCTGGATGGAACATGGTTATCCTTGGTTATAGCCTCTCGGCTTCAAGAAGAGGGCAAATAAGACTACGGATAATTCCATTGGTCCTCAGAAATCAATAAAACTACCACTAATTGTATTGGTCCTCAGTAATCAATACATTTATAGACTGCAACACCTTCGGTAAATTTCAAGTGCTAAAGTAACTTTAGATTATTGGTGACATAGTCCCACGCCTGACGGCAGGGACTAAAAAGAAGATGAATTACCTACCTTCTATAAAATTACATACAACTGAATCTAATTTTATATCTATTCTAGTTACTGTACACAAAACCTTTCCACTACTTAGATATTTCGATTCCATTGTCAATATATTTTGAACGCATTCAATGTACATCCGGTCGTTATAGGAACATTTGAAAATATATACATATTAAGAGAAAATGAGGCATTCAGCATAAGGGAGGAAAAAATCGAAGCGGATATTATACAGTGAGTGTTGTTATTCAGAAATGGGCTATGGGCAGGCGTAGATTTAGATGACGTCCCTGGCGCTTCATCTTTGAATTTTCTACGATACGTTTACTGTGAAATTTTTAAACTGCATACCTGGCTTTACATTTTTTCGGTTTTTGCCTCAGGGGTCTTCAATCGAAAAGGGGCGATAATCCTCATTGCCTCTCTGATCCGCAGAATCATCAGCCTCCAACTGCCGAGCAACCTCAACTGTACTCTCTAATCTGCAAAATGACCAGCCTCCAACTGCTGCGACGCCTCCAACCGCAGTGCATTCTCCCGCCTCTGCAGATCTTTGGCTTTCCTCAGCAGTGCGTTCCTCTGCCTGGAAAGATCTTCAGCCTCCAACAGCAGAGGGTTCCCCCGGTTGAAATCCAATTCAGCCCCCAACCGCAGATCGTTCCCCCACCTGAAATCTTGACCCTGCGACAGCAATTCGTTTTCCGACTTGGAATCATCCGCGTCCCCCTGTGGATCGTTTTCCCCCATAAAATCTTCAACCTCCAATTGCATTTCGTTTCCCACATTGAAACCTTCACCCTCCAACTGCTGTTCATTTCCCCTCCTAAAATCTCCGTCCTTCAAATCCCGCTCGTTTTCCCCCTTGATATCTTCGACCTCTAATTGTCGTTCGTTTTCCCCCATAAAATCTTCGGTCTTGACTTCTGGATGGTTTGTCCGCTCGAAATCTTTACCATCCAACTGCGTTTCTCTTTCCACAAGTTTAAATCCTTGAACAATCCCCGCTCTATCGAATCACCGTGATGCGGTTCAGAGCTTGGTATCTGAAGATATGTTGCCTGCGCCAGCCCCGTTATGCTCTGCAGTTTGCAGCATCCAGAAACCCGGAGATGCACCAAAGATTTCAACGTTTCAAGACCTGGCAACTCCTCCACTGCTTCACACTTTCTCATGTCCAGCTCCCTAAGTTTTGTTAGACCGCAAAACCCTGTTATTATTTCCAAGGCCCGACATCCATTCAAATCTAGGGATATAAGTGTTTTGGGCAATGCTTCAACCTTCACCAGTTCCGAACAATCGCTGATGTCTAGCTGACAAAGGTTGGGGCAAACGCCTTCAACAAATGATAATTTCGTTATTCCTGTGCCGTGCAGATCTAACTGTCTGAGCCGAAAAAGCATACTCCCACTCTGATCTGCTGATGCATCTTTTCCTCCAAAATTGTCCACCCTGCCAAATGGCACTTCACGCAGCAGCCGGCAATTTGTTACTTTCAAAGTTTTAAGATTCTCTAACTCTCTCGCACCCGCTGGTAAATACTCTAGTATTCCACAATCTATGGTGAAATCTGTCAATTGTTTCAACTGTGCAACGGAATCCGGCAAACATTTCCAATTCCCGCCAAAGAGTGCCAATTGCTTTAAGCCCTTTAATTTACCAAGCGAAGGCGGAAGCACTTCCATAGAGGATTTCTCAAAGGAAACTCTCAGAATTTCCAAGTTGCTTAGGTTTCCAATGTCACTCGGCAATTCTTTCCAGCCTGTATTCCATAAAAGAAGTTTTTCCAGAGACCATTGAAGCGAGACCTGGGGAGGCAATACTTCTATTTTCTGACAATTTGAAAGGTCCAAGCTTTCCAGCGTTCTGATATTTCCTAGTGTTTCCTTCCCAAGGGTCAACTGGGAGCAGTCCTTCAAGTAGAGATGTTTTAGTCGAATTAAATTCCCGAAGAAAGGCGGCAGCGTCTCCAAACGGGAGCACCCATACAAGTTGAGATACTGGAGGTTTGTAAGATTCCCAAAAGAGTTTGGCAGCATTTCCAAATCGCAGCTGCCAGTCAAGTTCAGATATTGGAGGTTTGAAAGATTCCCAAATGCGTTTGGTAGTAATTTCATGCTTGCACGCATTCTCAAATGCTTGAGGGAGCGGAGATGGAAGAATTCTTCCGGCAATGTTTCGATACTGCATCCCAGTTCAATCTTTTCCAGGTACTTCAACTTCCCAATAGACTTTGGTATCTGTAAAGGGGCTGCATCAATATTCAATTCCCTCAACCGCATAGGCGCCTGCAATGAATTGTTCCTGTTAAATTTAAAAACCTCAACCTGCTACGAAAGGAGAAAAATATATACACAAGAGTTTTAATTACTGAAAGAAACCACAACACAACACGGCAAAATAGAATTTTACCTCACTGTCACTCCTCCACAGTGTTTCCAATTGGGTATCGCTCCCGAACACCTCTAAAACTATCAAATTCTGCATTGGAATACAGGAAGACAGAGAAGAATACCGACGCGGCCGCTCAGATGAAGCAACCTCCGAGCACCCAGGACGTGAAGGTGAAAGAAATTTTGAAACACTTTCCGAGAACCCACATGACGAAGAAACAATTTCCGAATCAAGTTCTGAAACCTGTTCCGAAATTTGATTGAAGGAGGAGAAATCCCAGCGGAGCCATAGAATATTTGGCAGTCTCAGGTGGCTGGATATTCTTTCCCACCACGCACCTTCAACCCTCAGCAGCTGCAAGCCGCGCAGGTAAACAAAAGGTTTGCCCATGTCCAGATGATTTTCCAATGATATGACTGATGATTGTATGTTAATTCCGCGTACCTAAATTTTTCACTGAAAGTTGTTAGAAACCAGTGACATCTTTGCAAAGTTTAAGAATTTCAAAAATGCAAAACACATTTCTTCAACTATAAATTTAAAGAACGGAACATTAAGCGTATGGCTTCAAAGACAGTACGGATAATTGGTCGAACTCATTATAGGAGGTGTCGTCTTTGAAATGCCAAAGACGAAGTCTAGGTTCTTTCCCTGCCAAAGTTCTCCCCAAGTCCCTGAGGTGATCATGCATTTTTATGCAGTTATTGTGATCGACATGTACAAGATACTTGTTTTCCAGGTTCCGAAAACCAATGAATCCATCCCAGTTAGACTCATCCCATATTTTGATGGCCTTCTCTCTGTCTTCTCCTATGAAGAAACAAGCGATGTCCAAGAATATCTCTCTCTCTTGTTCATCAAGGCTATCAATGCTAATTTTAAGTTTGCTTTGTATATCCGGGTGAAGTACTCTGGATATTCTAAGCAACTGGGCATTCCAATACCCCAAGTCTGGGCTTTCCGAGTGAAGTAGGGCCCCAATCACTCTGAGAGATAATGGCAACCCTTGGCACGCATCCAAAAACTGGTTAACAACTTCATCAAACCCAACAACAGGATGAGGCTGCTGAAAGGCATGCAAACAAAAAAGCGCTTGAGACTCTTCTCTATTCAAACCTGTCAGATTATAAATGGATGACTCCTTTATTCCGCAGTTTTTAACAAGAGTTTTATCACGAAATGTAACCAAAATCAAGCTGTGTGATTTAACGGTTTCCTGCAACGGTGAAAATAATGCCCGCAGCTGCTCAACAGAATCTACATCATCCAAAATTACGAGAACTTGAGAAGGTGGGATGCGATCTTTTAACATCGCTATGCCTTCGTCAATGCTATTCACCATCTGATGCCGTCCAGTCAAGTCCTCGCAAAGTTTACTTTGCAAGGACGTTAAAGAACCCCTAGATGCAGCTTCTCTCACGTCAAACAAAAAACAACATCGCTCATAATCTGATCTCCTACGGTTAAAGAACAGTTTCGCGAGAGTCGTCTTGCCAACTCCACCAACGCCTGCTATCCCTGCAATCTTGGCTTCCTCGCTGTGATATTGTGATAACATCGTCCATTCAAAATCTTCCAGTTTCTCTTCTAACCCAGTTTGATATGTGGCCACATCAAACAGTGGTTTTCTGGCCTTTTTCTCCACCAACTGCAAAACCCTATCCACAAGCTCCCCCTCGTCCCTAATTATTTACAGATACGTAACTGACGCTAGTGAGAAACATGTTTAAAGAACATAAAAATCAATTGGAGAAAAGGAGTTAGAAATCTCACCGATTACACTCCTGCAGTTCCAAACCGCTTATCAATGCGACGCTAGAAAGGGCCCGTCTCCACTTTTCAACAGTGTTAGGTTCGTATCTCTTCTTCTTTTCTAGCCTGCGAAGGGCTTTAGCGTACACTCCGCTTTTGCTTTTAAGATCAGAAGGTGTAACACGGTAAAAGACAGGAATAATCGTCGCCTGCGTCTCCAACATCAACAGGAGCTCGTCGAAACACCATTTCGATTCGGCATATCTCCAAGAGAAAATAGCCACATGAACTGAAGCCGTTGCAATAGCTCCTTTAATTTGAGGAGTTAAGTTTTCCCCTTGCTGCATTTCTTCCTGGTCCAGGAAGACTCTGTATCCATAGGAAAGAAGCCGACGGTATAGATGGCTGGCGAAGGTTTTTTTAACATCTGGTCCCCTGTGATTGATAAATACGTCGTATTTGTAATTGCCGTTGGGAGTTGCAGAAGCCGAGGAGGAAGTGAATGTGTGATGATTTGCCATTAATAATGTTGGAGACTGGTATTGGAGACTGATAAATTGTATTGAGCACACGAGAAGTTGAAGATTGCAAAGGGGCAGATTCAGACATATTATGATTGGACTATTACCTAACCACTGCACTACATTTTAAGATTGGACTGCACACTGGACTGCACACCTAACCACTGAACCAATTATGAACGAAAACGAGATTACACTTTTAATAATGAAAATTTATATGGCGAGCCTTATTTCCGCTGCAATAGACCCATTAATGCGGCCAGGTAGCTGATGCCCGCCGCCGGATTAAAGGTGTAGATCATCGTGCGGCGGGCATCAGCGGCCTGACCGCATTAATGGGCTATGGCAGCTGAAATAAAGGTCGCCAATTTATATTGACAAATGAATGGACCATAATCCTACACTTTACAAATTATTATAATTCAATAACATATTACCTTTTTAATTTTCAATCCATCTAATAATTGTGTAGAAGTGCATTTTCATGTTATTGTCCAGCCACGTTATTTCTTCCGACCAACTTGTATAACCATATATTGTTAAAAGATTTAATTCCGACCAACTTGTATAACCATATATTGTTAAAAGATTTAACTTCTCCATCTTTTTGGGAAAATTCCTCAATACCACACTTCAACACATAGTTTGAAGGTTGCAGACTCATGATCTAAGATACCTTGCACCTCTGAGCCAAGCAAATGAGCAATCTCGTTCTCTTTGTGGCACAAAAAGCTCCCAATACTAAACTAAAAAAATGTCTTTGATACATTTAAAATGTATCAAATTTTATGAAGTTACCATATGACTTCCCTAATAAGGATACCGATGTTCCCAATTGGCCTTTGGAAAATTAGTTGTTTGAATCTGATTGTTTATTGCTATCACAAATAGTTCTTTCTCTAGAATTTTTAGTAGAAAATGATGAAATTAGTGACTAGGTGACTAAAAAAGTTAGTCACCACAATTATTTTAAGTGAATTACTACTAAATTTGAGAAATTTTAAGTGACCAAACTAAAAATGACTAACTTAAACAACTAATTTAGTCTAGGGATAAAATATATGACTAGATAATAAGTGACCAAACTAAAAACGACTAACTTAAATGACTAATTTAGTCGAGGACTAAAATATATGACTAGATAATAAGTGATCAAATTAATAATCATTAACTTAAAGGACTACTATAGTCCAAAAATGAAAATATGATTAAATTACAAGTACAAGAAGTATATGAATTACTCATTTATGTTAGTAATTTTTAATTATGTCACTTGGGAAATGGAAAATTACAATTTTGATATTGAAGTGTTACATTTCGCTAGTTGGGTGTTAAAATTTAGAGACAAAGAGGTCTCTGAATACATCTATAGTGTTAAAATTATGAATACTTTTTTGTCTTTGAATTTTAACAATGCACATGGATTCAGAGACCCATTTCTTTGAATCCATCTGCAATGTTAAATTTAGAAACAAAGGGGTCTCTCAATCCATCTGCAGTGTAAAAATTTAGAGACCCCTTTAAAAGAGTCTCTAAATCCGTTTGCAATGTTGAAATATTGTTTAATACTTTGATGGAATCTGGGGTTTTTGCATACGCATGCACCTTGAGGTATTACTCTCCTAATTTTATGCCTAATTTCCTTAACCTCACAATTTAAGTTGTCCTATTTTCATTATTTTTTCTTCTATGGTTAAGTTCTCACATATGGATATATGATAATACCATAAACTATCTCTATCAAACTCATAATTAAAAATGAGAAACGAAAAAATATATATATATATATTTATATTTATCATAAATTTTATAATTTATATTTTTAAAAATAATTAAATAAAAAAATATCTACTATTAACTATAATATTTTTTTCAAAATATAAATTAATAGGTTGGGTCTCCAGTATGCCCTAAAATGACTTGCTTTTGCTTGGTTAAGAGCTTGTCTTCCTCAAAATTATGGAAACTAGCTAACAACCCAAGACACAGAGACATCTAGTAGGAGTGAAAGCGTGCCTATAATTTACAAACCACCAATAATTCATTCTAGGTTGCCTAATTTTCTTTGAATAATGGTGATGAGAGAACTTGCATTCTTAGAAAATAACTAAAGAAAATTATCCTCAATGCTAGTTTGACAACTAAATTGATAGATTTTCCTACTATTAAAAAAATATAAATTAATCACTTTACATATAATTTTATAATTATTAAAACTAGATTTTAAAAAAAATGAAAATAAAAATCAAATTGAAAGAGTACATGTTTCTAAGTAAAAATTTACAACAAAATTATTATTAATACTTTTTCTTTTTTAAATTTACTAGATTTTAATTTTAATGACCAAATAAATTCACCGCCCAGAAAATGTAATCCTTCCAAAGTACGTTATATTATATTTCACTGATATTTGACATTTTTTTATTTCTTTTTCCCGCGTCTTGCAGCTCCCGCCTATGATACAACTCTAGTTACGTTGTTTTCTGGTTGGCCTTGTAAAAGACGCCAACAAAATAAGTTTAAATCAGGGAGATTCATGTGTATTTCTTCATATGCCGAAAATGATTTCTTGTCAAAAGAATTAGTGAAATAGGTCTGGAGATGAGCGAAAACTGTGGTATTTTCATTGTTTTGTCCGATCGCAGAGGTGAAATGGGTTTGGAGATGAGTGGAAATTGTGGTATTTGTTCTGTTTTGTCCGATCACAGAGGTAATACAGAATGTTCATCACAGATCTGGATAAAAGACCATTGAAGCGGCCTCACTATAGCGAAAAAAAGAGAACAGAGGGAAATGTCAACGTTTCCGATCAAGCACTTTAGCAGGTCTGATCATAGAGGTAATACAGAATGTTCATAACAAATGTGGATAAAAGGCCATTGAAGCGGCCTCACTATGGCAAAACAGAGAAAATAGAGGGAAATGGCAACATTTCTTATCCAAGCACTTAAATGGAAACATTAAATGCTCATCAGAAACCCCTTGTGCAAGCTACTCATGCTGTGTTCCTGTATTAGGAGTGACCAGTAACAACCTGGGTATGGGAACACTCCCTACTGGAAGAAACTCGCGTTCCCTTTCCTTCAATTCTCCAATTAGTGCCTCTTTAAGTCCTAGCGTGTTTTCTTGGAGAATTGATACTTGCTCATATGACTTTGGTCAAACACCTAAGCTAGTTGATCACATCTTTTAGTTTCACAAGGTTATTCGAAAAGATTTAGAATATTTGGATGTTGAATCAGCAAGGCTTATAGATTGTGATGAAACATTTCTTCGCCATTTTAGTGGACACTTTAGTCTGCTCTGGGGACTTTATCGAGCTCACAACAATGCAAAAGATGAATTTGTCTTCCCAGCTTTAAAGGCCAAAGAGTCTCTTCGTGAGCCATTCATATACCATTGATCACAAGCAAGAGGAAAAGATTTTCAATGATATCTCTTGTGTTCTGTCTGAGATTTCACATATGCATGAATATTTGATTATAAATAGTCATTTTTTAGGTGCAGATAGGAAGGAGACAGATCCCAGCACCTTTGAACCTGCATATTGGATACTTAAGCACCAAGAACTTGCTGCTTCAAACACCTATAGGCAGACAATGCCAACACTATCAGTAAGGTGGTGCGGGGAAGACATTGGTGTTGGAGTACTGATACTAGCTCATATGACTTTGGTCAAACACCAAGAACTTGCAGCTTCAAACACGTGTAGGCAGGCAACACCAACACTATCAACAGGGTGGTGTGGGGAAGACATTGGTTGTGGTTTTGATAATGGTTGTATTCTGGTACTTCACCATGCAAATGTTATCTTCAAAGAAGCTCGTTGATCTGGTGCTTCATATGTCAAATCTATTTTTTTCTAGTGAAAACCTTGTAAGTACATTGTAAACCTTAGCCATGCGGATTTGATTCTGTGTTCGTGCCCTATTTTTTATGCCCTTTAGATTTTTAATCATATATAACCATAGGAGTTTTGAACCCCGGTGAAATTCATCAAGTTCTAGACACTTTAGCAATATTGCAAGGAAATTAAAAGGTAAAATGATTTCTGGGTTGCCTTTGGGTTCAGAATTAATATGAATTTTTTATTGGTACATTTTGTTTTTTTGATTGATACCTGGGAAATCTTTCACATGGTAGGATAGATTTTTGAACTTGCTCTTCTTCATAGCATTCATTAACAATGCATTTTCCAATACACCATTAGATCATCCATCAGTTTAGGGTGCGCGGAAGGCAATTTCGATATTTGGATAATTCTTTCAATACATGCTTTGGATGCAAATGATACTCCGTGTTTTCCTCTCCTATGCTATGGTCACAATGCCCAACTAATTTATTAGTAGATGTGAACACCAAAATCCATTTTATCATGGAGGGAGAGAGTTTGAACCATGTATCAATGCATGAATCTGTGTTTTCTTCTAGCAGAGTTTTGACAAGGTGCTCGGAATTACCAAGCAAGCAGAGGGTTGACATCTAATGCATCCTTTGGTAGGTTGGTAATGAATTTTCAAGAACCATCAACCATGGAATCTATAAATATTTCTTCCTATTCATTGTCAGACACAACCTTCACATTACCAGGGAAAGTTCCCAAGGAAAACTTGTTGCTTCATTCATGGCTTTGGTTGATTTCCAATTTTGCATGCATTCTAACTCTAGAAGAAGCAGCTCCATCCATGTCGTCTTCCTCTTCTGCGTTATATTGGACATGTGAAACAAATTGCTTGGATTTATTTGTGGTGGCAAAAAATTGCTTTGCCATTAATAATAATTATTAATAACAATAAAAATTCATAAGACTCTGTCACACAAATCTAGATCCCATTTGCATCACATCATGATACTCACTATATGCATGCAAACATTAGGCTTTTAAGATTGATCTTCAAAAAAGATTTAATACATGTGGAATTGCCATAGCAGCTTCAACTATCTTATTACATATATAATTTCCCGGAGTATTGCGAACAAAAAATGTCTATAATGAAAAAGGGGCCTCTAATATTGTCAATTTCCCATTAACCTTCTTGTCTTGTTCTATGTAGAGTACAACCCATTTCGCAGTGTTTCGACATATTAATTGGGTCGTTTGCTTGAACAACATGATTTGGTTGTACACATTTGACCATTCGTTATGTAGAAGAGAACTGTTGTAATATTCCAAATATGAATAGACAGTAATATAAAGCCACATAAACAAGCAACTACAACAAATAGAGAGACATCATACAAATAATGTCAATATGGAGAAATGTTGAGCCATTTTATTATATAACTGGAAGATAACAATGAGTACAAAGGTGATCAGAATGATGGCACCTTGGCTTGCACAAGGCAAGATGGAAATACTCTCAGAAAAGCTCAATGAATGGCTACTCTGTCAAGGACTGCGTAATCTCCAAATGTTGCTGCTGCTACTGTCGGACTGCTGCTACTGCTGAGATGGAATGGCTCTTTGGGACTATTCCCCTGCTCATAAAATTGTGAAACTCTAGGAATGAGCTCTCCTCTAATAACCCAGAAAAGCCCAAAAAGGAATCTCGGAATGGTTGACCCTGGAATTTGACCTCCCTTAGGAAATAATGCTATCCTAGTGAATATGTTGGCCCTGAATGATAACTCTATAAATGATGGTCTCCTCCTGTACCAAGATGATCAGTTAAGGGCTGGACCCTCCACACTATCCTTGGGTTGAAATCCCTGATATCTCCTCACTCTCGGAACAGCCTCTACCACAAACTGCATAATCCCCCCAAGGGACTGTGTTGTCCAAGAAACTATGTCATCCTAGTTGAAGATGTTATGGCTCCCTCCTACAAAATGATGGATAGAACTCCTCACCCGAGCAGGCACTCAAAGTCCCCCGGGGCTGAGGTTGGGATCTCTGCTCGGAGACACCCGGTGTGCTGAACATCACTGCAGACCTAGCTAAACAGCTCGAGCGTGCTCTAGTCTTGACAGACAAAAAATTCATAAGATGCAAGAATCCCCGAGAAAGGCTGCCTTCCTCTCCTTTCATGCCTATGAACCCCTAAACTCCCTTAGGCTAATGCAACCTAAGCCACAAAAACCCACAATAATCATATACTACATTTCCCAAGATTTCAATACGCTTTATCATGGTAAAAATCCACTTTATTCATCATTTTAAACCTTTGAATTAAACTTTACATGGAAACTCTACCCATCCATTTCTTAACTTCATCGGAAGCATTTTCCTTTCGGGCTTTACTCTTATAACTCTACACTTTAGTTAAACGAATTATAACATACCCACATTAATATCGCACAAGCTTGGTAGAATTTCGTTAACCCCAAACACTATGTTGTCACCCATGGAATAACATTAAACCTTATGTCTTACCTTCTGTGCCCATCACACATTTACCAAGGCTCGGTATAATGCTTCAAAATTCACCGTTGATTATCTTATCGGCAATCCAATGGTTATCACACACCAACTTGCACGACTTTTAAAACTTTGAAATCATGCGATATAAACGGTTTTGGTTTCCGTCGACTTGCTATGTGGCAACACCATGGCTCATTGCATGCTCACGAGAGTTACCGCTTACCACCTTACTTGTTGCACGATATACCACTTATCACTTTAGAAAACCATTCCATGGTTCCACTTGCTATTCACCGAGTCATGGTTTTTGTCATCATCCAATGCATATCCTTCTCCTTTTTGGTGAGCATTGGGATTTCGTAGATCAAATTCGCTTCACTAATTCCATGGAAATCTTGTATATGAAAACTCGACCCATATGAATAACTCAGCCCACATTGTTCATAAGATGAGATGATATTTCATTTCAAAAACTTAAGCCGGAGGCAACGGAGAAGAACTTGTAACGCTTGTCGCTTCTTATAGAGTTCTCTCGACAATTCACCGCGTGGATAAATTCCTTGAGTTGAATCTGTGCTCTCAATTACTACGTGGATCGTGTTGTTCGATTCGTTGGCCTGAGAAATTGTGGTTGCGGCTTCTTCTCGAGCTTGTACACAGCCTCTACATATTTTAAGTTCACATAGACTTCGACAACTTCAACTGGTTATTACAGTTCCCAAAAGTGATGTCAATTACTCAGGTATTATGCTCCAATGCTCCACAACTCAGGATGGCTAAATAGTTCAACGCTCCAGCTATCAACAACCAAATGATTAACATTTATACAAATTTTAATTCATCTCTATAAGCTCAATTACTCATAGTCCTTACGGATTCCTGAAACTATAGCTCGGATACACAATGAGGGAAATTCATTTGGTTCTGCCCGATTTCACCTGCATACATAGATTATGCAAAAGTACTCTAATTCCCATACATTTTATAATCAACCACTCAATACACACCCCACAACTCAGGGATCAAATTCTCTGTATTAATAAACACATATATACATAGAAATTTCTTTTTTGGCCTAATTTTATAATCAGTGGCCTTTTCACCCACTCTCTAGCCCGTAGGCTTCAGAATCCAAACCTTTTCTATCTATCTAAGTCCTGAATCTCTCTCCCTTTTTGCCTTGAGGTTTACAATTTTTATACAAAAGGTTCTATGAACCAATTCTGGTTCAGATCCTTAATAATTTCAACTAACCCCTAAGAATCCTCTCAATCCCATAAATCATGAACTAATTCCTAATTTAAAATCTACAATTAATTTCCAAATCTCTCAATCCCTATGAGCTCTCAACTGTCCTAATTCTCTCACGTTCTCCAAAATTCAAGAACATTTACAAATGCCTCACAATATTTAATTAATTCCTATTCTAAATATCTCTCATCAAAATCACTCAAAACATTAATAATTACATTAATTTAATACATAGGAAACCAACTTCCTTGAAAACACAAGACCCCTTATGTCTATTATAATACAAGGAAATTTTTGAGCCAAATGCTCCTACATCAGACTCCCAAGGTTGAAAATAATCATGATATCCCGATCATGTGCTTTTAATCTTTATCTTCCTGGATCCCATACCTTGTTCTGTAATTTATCTTTTGTTGCTGCTGTTGTTTGTTGGTTTTCTCCAAATCTCCACTCTTTATGTTGCTTTGCTCCACTAGCTAAGCTTTTACAGTCCGCTATTGTCTTTCTCTTGTTGCTGCTTCTTTGCTTTCCTGTCGTTGTCTTCCTCTAAGACACTTTCATCATTATCTTTCTTCTCAGTTCAATTTCTTTGTCTAATATATATTCTGACTGCTAATTACTTTCACCTCTTGATTGTTGAACTTTTATTCTTACTGTCGCCCTTTCATCCTTACCCTCTTGTTTACTGTTGTCTTGCACCCTTTTAGTTTCTGTTACATTGTCTTCCAAGACAATCTTCTGCTTCTGTTTACTGCAACTAATAACTTCTTCCTGATTGTCATTTATGACAATTTCTTTGTCTTCTTTCTTTAGCAATTCCTTGGACTGGTACATAGTCTGCCATTTACTGCTATCTCCTTCTCTTTGCTTTAGTTTGTTGTTGTTGTCCTCTAACTCTTGCATCTTCACATTCTTCATTTATTCAAGCTCTTTTTCTTCCATAGTTACCTCTTCTTGCATGAAATCCTGACTTTCCAGCATTCTTTCCAACACTCTAATATCTCTGTTCCATGGATTAAATACTTCCATAGATTATTCTTCTTCCTTCTTACTTGACTGCTCACTTGTATCAAATTTTCTCCAGAACCTGCAACAAAACCTGTAATCATAAAACAATCATTAAAATCAAAATCATAAGACCTTTGTGTCTCTTCTTCCTCTGGAAACATTTTAGCTTGCTGCTCTGATTTTTCCTCCTCTATCAACTCTTTAGTATGTTGATTCTTTAAAGAAATTTCTAAAGAATTCTCGAGATTGTCAACTAGTCTCTCCTCCACATCATCTGCTCTAATGATTTCTCTCTGTCCTGGTTCATAATTGTGAATTCCTTCCCCTGTAATCATACTGTCATACTCTGAGTTTTCCAGCAAATACTCCAGTAATGCAATTTCTCTTTGACATTTCTTAAGTACTTCATCATCACTTACAATCCCTGCATTTTACACAAATTGTCAGTTTGCAAATTACAAGGTTCAATAGTCTCAACTGTTTCTTCACATATCAACTCTTCAGACTGAATCTCATCTCCTTCTTCTACAAGAAATTGTTCCTGTGTTGTAACAGTTTCAAATATCAAAGCATTACTAATTTATTTATGTTGTAACAAGTCACTGCTTTTCTTATTCAAGAGACTTTTTTCATCATTACTCTCTGCTTCAGAGTATTTATCTTCTGAAAGATACTCTTCCACACTTTCATAAATTTTTATGACAGTTTCAAAAGATTGTTCATCATCTTCTGTACATCCTGCAAAAACACAAAATCTATGAGTTTTAAAAACACAAGGCTCCATAGCCTCATCTGCTTTCCTTGTCAACATATCTTCGAATTGTTCTGAACTATTCCAATAGTCTATGAGATCTTTCTCATTATTCTCTTTACCCAGAATTTCACCCTGTTCTGGTCTACAAATGGAAACTTCCCTTTCTGACTCTACTTCTCTGAGTTTTTCTATCAACTGCTTCACTTGTTTCTGTTGTAGCCTTCTCTGTAATTTAGACTATTTCACTGTATTTTCCTTCAATACCCAACCTTTTCTTTGGTTTTCTTCTATCAGAATTCTTAACACATCAAATTCTTTTCTTATTTCAGCTATTTCTTTGTCAAGCTCTTCTTGAATCGTCTGTTTCCTGTGGATTGCTTTAGCACCTTTTTCCTTCATCTTGTAGCCTTCTTCTGAACCTTCCACATGACTTTCCATAGCCATCTTCACTTCTGTGAGAGCTTCTATTCCTGCAACCAATCAAATTCCCTTCTGAGTTGATCTTCTCAACAAAAATTTTCTCTGCCTGGTTTCCAAGTCCCCTTTTCTTTAGAATTTTCACTGAGCAATCTTGCTCTCTCACTGGTTGCTACACCCACTTCTCTTAAGGACTCCTTTGTCCCTATCTATTCCAAGCCTCAGCTGGAATAAGGTTCTGCTACAATCTCTAAGAACTTCCAAAAGTTCTTCCTATAGTTTTATTGTTGTAGTCTTGTGCCAACTTTGTCATTCATTCAACTGCTGCAAACTGTCATACCCTTGTAATCAATTTATGTCTCAGCTGGTTGTCTCCTGCGAACATGCAAATTTTTCACTCTTTGATCTATTAAAATCTGTAAAATATCATTAATTAATCATAAGTTATGCATACCATCTTCCAAACATCACCTATCTTTGGGATCTCCTTATCTGTTGGTCTTCCTCTGAACCTCTACTATCTTTGCTATGACTATCAATAGTCATCTTTGTTCTCTATCTTCATGATTTCCTCACTCACTCACTATGAGTTCCTCACTCACTCACTATGAGCTACACTACACCTCTGCAATAACAAGTCCTCCTTGTTACAACTTACCTCACCAATCCTTTCTCTGGATTTGCTCTTTTGGCAAACACTAGTCCCTTCAATGGAACCTTATTTTGAGCATTTCTCTCTGCTCCTTCTAGGATTTAACTCTTCTGCACTTTTGAGAACGCAATTGTCCCTTTTATCCAAACTCTGTTGGAATTCTTCAAGGTTCTTCTCTACACTTTTCTTTCACTCAGAAACTCTTACCAGCTTCCTTCATTACTGCTCTTAAGGTTGTGATCTTCTTTTCTTGATATTTTCTTCAACTGTATGCAACCTGAATTCTGCAAACATAATCTTCAAACTAGATTAAAATAGCACATAAAACTTCACCTTCAAGATCTCTGTGTGATCTTGTTTCACCACTCATTTTCACTTTGTATGGATTGTTCTCTATTTCCTTGCCTCTGCAAATTATTCCAATATTCTGTTACACTTTATCTCTAAGTGCATGATGTCTATCCTATTCAAATCTGATCTTCTTTTCCTTTCCGTCATCACCATTTTACCTGTATACACACCTTTCAAAACATAATTATGTTAATCTTCAAAGCACATTTGCTTTATTAATCATCTCTTTCCATCACACACAGGATCTCCTTGTTCTGCTTCATTATCAAATTTCTTCTACATAATCAACTTTGAAATCTTCGTTTATAACAGTTACCATTAATCTGCTTTGATACCAAAGTAATGCAGCCTAAGCCGCAAAAACCCACAGTAATCATATACTACATTTCCCAAGATTTCAATACGCTTTATCATGGTAAAAATCCACTTTATTCATCGTTTTAAACCTTTGAATTAAAATTTACACGGAAACTCTACCCATCCATTTCTTAACTTTATCGAAAGCATTTTCCTTTCAGGCTTTACTCTCATAACTCTACACTTTAGTTAAACGAATTATAACATACCCACATTAATATCACACAAGCTTGGTAGAATTTCGTTAACCCCAAACACTATGTTGTCACCCATGGAATAACATAAAACCTTATGTCTTACCTTCTGTGCCCACAACACATTTACCAAGGCTCGGTATAATGCTTCAAACTTCACCGTTGATTATCTTATCGGCAATCCAATGGTTATCGCACACCAACTTGCATGACTTTTAAAACTTTGAAATCATGCAATATAAATGGTTTTGGTTTCTGTCAACTTGCTACGTGGCAACACCACGACTCATCTCATGCGCACGGAATTACCACTTGCCACCTTACCTGCTACACGATATACCACTTATCACCTTAGAAAACCATTCCATGGTTCCACTTGCTATTCACTAAGGCATGGTTTCTGCCTTCATCCAATGCATAGCCTTCTCCTTTTTGGTGAGCATTGGGATTTTGTAGATCAAATTCGCTTCACAGATTACATGGAAATCTTGTATATGAAAACTCGCCCCATATGAATAAATTAGCCCACATTGTTCATAAGATGAGATGAGCTTTCATTTCAAAAACTCAAGCCGAAGGCAACGGAGAAGAACTTGTAACGCCCATCGCTTCTTGTAGATTTCTCTAGGAAATTCGGCGTGTGGATAAATTCTTTGAGTCGAATATGTGCTCTCGATTACTACGTGGATCACGTTGTATGATTTGTTGGCTTGAGAAATTGTGGCTGCGGCTTCTTCTCGGGCATGTCTGCAGCCTCTACACGGTTTAAGTTCACATTGACTTCGACATCTTCAACTAGTTATTACAGTTCCCAAAAGTGATGTCGATTACTCAGGTATTATGCTCCAATGCTCCACAACTCAGGATGGCTAAACAGTTCAACGCTCCAGCTATCAACAACCAAATGATTAACATTTATACAAAGTTTAATTCATCTCTATAAGCTCAATTACTCACAGTCCTTACAGATTCCTGAAACTATAGCTCGGATACACAATGAAGAAAATTCATTTGATTCTGCCTGATTTCACCTGCATACATATATTATGCAAAAGTACTCTAATTCCCATACTTTTTATAATCAACCACTCAATACACACGCCACAACTCAGGGATCGATTTCTCTGTATTAATAAACACATATATACATAGATATTTCTTTTCTGGCCTGATTTTCTAATCAATGGCCTTTTCACCCACTCTCTAGTTCGTAGGCTTCACAATCCAAACCTTTTCTATCTATCTAAGTCCTAAATATCTCCCCCTTTTTTCCTTGAGGTTTACAATTTTTATACAAAAGGTTATATGAACCAATTCTGGTTCAGATCCTTAATAATTTCAACTAACCCCTAAGAATCCTGTCAATCCCATAAATCATGAACTAATTCCTAATTTAAAATCTACAATTAATTTCCAAATCTCTCAATCCCTATGAGCTCTCAATTGTCCTAATTCTCTCATGTTCTCCAACATTCGAGAACATTTACAAATGCCTCACAATATTTAATTAATTCCTATTCTAAATATCTCTCATTAAAATCACTCAAAACATTAATAAGTACATTAATTTAATACATAGGAAACCCACTTCCTTGAAAACACAAGACCTATTATGTCTATTAAAATACAAAGAAATTCCTGAGCCAAATGCTCCTGCATCATGGGCCCACCTATGTTGCACTGTCCCTCTGTGCCACGCTATCCCTTGCTACACTGCGCTGCCTCTCCCACCCTGCCACTTCGCTGCCTAGCCCCACGCTGCCACTGCGCTGTCCTAAGTGCCTCCTCTCCTACACTGTCACTTGGCCTCATGGGCCCCACTTCATTTTTTAATTAATCTGCCCAATGAATTTAGGAAGGTGCTTTTATTCTAATGTTTTATTCATGGGTCCCCTCACCCCTTTATTTCCTCCCAACATTAGGATTTTCCGAAATTAATTAAAATTAATATCCCAATTAGATGACTGCTAATTTAGGGATATTACAGTCCTTTCCGCCAAAAATTGCTTGTCCTCAAGCAATGCCTGAACAAGCCTCTTCTCTAGCTGATGCTCCCCACTGTCACTGCAAAATGTGCCTAGGTCCCAGATGCGCCATTGAATCTTCCCTGTCCTCTACATCGCCCTGATATGAAGGGATCTCTCAATGTTAGGATCCCAAGTTGTCCTATCCAACATGAAGCTCCTCCTGCTCCACTCACCATCCTGCCATGCCAATGAAGTCCCCCACTCCATCAGTGACTCATTAAAGCCCAATGGAAGATCTACATGATCTCCCCATGCAGTATACGGGGTAGCCTTTGGTAGATAAACCAAATAGCTTTCATTATGAAGAAGTGGGAGACATATGGAAAAAGTTATATGATGTCCATGGCCTCCTCAAGGCATGAGAGATGGTAAATGTTGGGTGCCTCAACCCTAATGATAAACTCCAATCTCCATGCTAGCTTCCAAACAAAGTGATCCATCCTTGGTAGCTCAGAATCACCAATCCCTTGCTTCTGCAATGTGTAGGGGCTGCATTGCTGAAAATGAGAGATAAAATTGTTCAACTTATGTTGTCTCTCTCTCCATTTATGATAATTTTGGAGCTGTTGATCTTGGGCTGCAATAATATAGTCCTTATGAAGCCAAAAGGTACTTGGAATCTCATGATCCCACTCCTTGGTTCTAGGAATCTCTCTTGCCCAATCCATCCCACATATAATGAATAGAGTGTCATCACCATATGGGGTCCAAAAGAAACATGGAATAAGTGTCACATGACATACTGGATGGTGACAATAGTCCCTCAGGTGAGACCAGCGATGCTCTGCTTCTTGTTGTCTCAGTACATGATATGATAAGTGGCCATCCAACCACTTGTTTGCTGCCATAAGCTTCTCAAAATCTTGAAAATAGTAAAGGACATTAGGTGTTAACTGAATATGAGCTAAGCAAAACAAGTCTTGCCCAAAGTCCTCTAGGAAGTGGTAAATACCATCACTGCATGTAGTCCCAAAAGGACCATGAGATCCAAAGAGAGGCTTGCTCTCTTGTGGAGAAATGTGCTACAAATGTATGGCAAGGGAATGATCATACATGGTTAGTTAATCAATAAGCATCAAGACACAATCCTTACCATATATTGTAGGGAAGTTGGTGAAGAGGTCCATAGATGAGCCGTCCCATCTCTCCATCAAAAGGGAAAGTGGCTATAACAACCTTGCAAGGTGGTTGCTTTCCTCCTCATACATCAAACAGGCTACATATCTCTTGATGTGTTAGTGCACATCTTCTTTGAGATTCTCCCAATAGAATCCCTCCATGATGGTGCGATAAGACTCAATGAAGTCTACATGTCCTGAAGATAGTGCCTCATATGCTGCATGTAGAATCTCCTCCTTGAGCTTGGAGTCTTTAGTCAAGTAGATCCGATCATGGAAATAAATGACTCCATCAACCACTCTATACCTTCCATCTATCACTTGCTCACTTGCCCATCAAGAACCTTACATGTGAAAAGGTTCTTGGAATATTCCACCAATAGTTGGGACTCCCAATATGGATATATGCTCCCCAACAATGACAACGTTGTTGAAATCTGAAATGAAGCACCTATCACATCATAATTCTCCTCTCTGACATGCTCAATGCCAAAGCCACATGTTGGAGTACTGCTACCCCACTTTTGTTGCCTCCTTTGCAGTTGATCTTGCCCAAGACAAGAGAGAAGTATATGGAGGTCATTCTCCTCTTGGAAGGTATTACCCATCCAAAACTTCCATAGTTTGGGAAATGTATGCAAGAGTGTCAATAACCTCTTGTCATATTCATAAATCTTCCTCATGTGTGGAAGTATCATATGCTTCTCCAAGGTTATGGAGTAGCCCTTTGACACCATGCTTGTATCATCATAAATTCCTAAATCATCATCTGTTAGCGCAAATAACTGAGTGGGAGAGGGCAATGTCCATATCAGAAAATTGCTCATCCCTCCTTTGAACCCATCAAAGGTTCTCTGCGTTGTGCTAGCTCCTCCCAAGGCTACTTCCTTAGCCAAATATATCAATGTTGCACCATGTTGAGAGAACTCTTTGTTCATCTTCCAATCAGGGGGTCTCCCTGGTGGAATGCCTCCATGTAATGAAACATCAAGGCCTAGAGTAGGCTGTATATGTCAGTGGACTGATTTTTCCCTGCTCTCACTGTGCAAATCATCCTCCAAATGAATAGCTTTGCACTCAATGAGATGTTGAATTTCACCTCCATTGAGGTATCTCCATGAGATCCTCTTCTCATCAATGGCCCTCCAAAACCAATAAGGTTCTGGATCTATTGCAGGTAGAAGTTTCTCTTTGAGATGTGAGATGCTCATTGAGAAAGATTCATCTTGAAAGGGGAAAATATTTCCCATGTCAAGATGTCTACCATATATCATCTTCTTCTTCATTGGTTCATGAATGAAGCTGCCATTTGATTGCTCCCATAAGGAATGGGTCCTCTTCTTTTCACTGCAGCTCATTAACAACGCTGTAGATCTGCAAGGTGATACATGTGCTGCCTCAAAGCAAGGCACAATGCTGGACTCATAGCCAGCCATTTTACACAAGAGAATACTCATCCCATCTTCTAAAACTCCACATTTAAACTCAAAGGGTTGAATGTAGTTCATTAATGAAAAACTAGGATGGTTCTTCATCTCTTCCTTGAGTAGATCAAGGGTCCTCTGCGTAGTGATATGATGCTGCTCCAAATCAGCATGTAGTTCTAATCCTTGGTCATGCAATAGCCCTTGGATCAACTGATGTGTGGGAAGCTCTTGCAAAACCACAAGAGTTCCTCCAACTGGGACAATGATCTCTCCAACTGTTGGTAAGAGTGATGGCTACTCTTCTATCAATGTACCAACGCTGGAATCTATCTCCTCTTCCTTGTGCATCTCTTAAATCATGCATGGGAATCTATATGTCAAGAGCTTAAGACTATCTTGCAAAGTTACAAGTGTCTCTCCTCCGGATACAAGTACTTTTGCAGCTGGTGGTGAATGTAGTGACTCTTTGTCCAGAGTGACAAGAATGACATCCTTCTTTTACTTCTAAGGAAATGTATCTTTGTGAAATATCTCTGGTCTTCTTCTATCAAACTTCTTTCTTAACCTTGAAAATAAATCTGAATATTTAGTCACCTTTGCGTGCTCCATGTGACCAAACCACCAATCATTGGCTTCATCATGAAGATGAAGTGTTGCAATCTGAACAACCTCTTTTTCAGCTACAGGATGTAGCCTAAAAAATGCATCTAACTCTTTCCTCCAAGCCTTTACAATGCTTGAGGAAGATCCATCAAATGTAGGCAAATAGAATCTGTTGTGCCTCTTTCTTATGTTGTTGCTACATGAGCTTATTTCTTCTTTGAGTTTGAAGAATTGCTGGACAGTTAGATTCTCCTTGAATGCTCTAGTCTGTGCTTTGTACTCTTCAAGATATAAACTGAGAGCCTCATGAGTTTCAGGTTCCATGTTTCTCCTTTCTTCATCTCTATATCAGTCACCTTCTTCAAATAAAGTGAGCTTAGTAGGTCTTTGAGGAGATCTATGCTTCTCTAGTCTTCTTTGCTGCTGATAAGAAGTACTGGAACCTTCTTCATTCTGAAACCTTCTTGAGGTTTCTCCTTGCCTTTCTTTTATTGTTTAATTGATCTCTTTGGAGAGATCCTTCATAGCTCTAAAGAAATATGAGGCAAAACTTAATCCCTCCATAGTAGTAGATCTTTTTTCATATGTTGTCAATAATGTCCACAAGCTGAGCGAAAGATCATGCTCTGATACCACTGTAATATTCCGAATAGAAATAGACAGTAATATAAAGCCACATAAACAAGCAACTACAGCAAATAGAGATACATCATACAGACAATGCCAATATGGAGAAACGCTGAGCCATTTATTATATAACTGGAAAATAACAATGAGTACAAAGGTGATCAAAATGATGGCACCTTGGCTTGCACAAGGCAAGCTGGAAATACTCTAAAAAAAGCTTAATGAATGGCTTCTCTATCAAGGACTGTGTAATCTCCAAATGTTGATGCTGCTGCTGCTGGATTGCTGCTACTGCTGAGATGGAATGGCTCTTTGGGGCTGTTCCCCTACTCAGAAAATTGTGAAACTCTGGGAATGAGCTCTCCTCCAATAACCCAGAAAATCCCATAAAGGAATCCCGAAATGGTTGACCCCGAAATTTTACCTCCCTTAGGAAATAACACTATCCCAGTGAATATTCTCACCCTGAATGATAAATTTGTAAATGATGGCCTCCTCCTGTACCAAGATGATCAGTGAAGGGTTGGACCATAATTTTAAAAGCAAGGCCAGGTGACGGCGGGAGTGGACCTAATGAATAGGGTTTCTAGCAAGATAGGTCCTAGCAAGGACGGTCTGGATCTCAATGAATAGGTTTAAAGAAAATACATTAAATAATTATTTTTTAATAAAAAAAACTATTTTAAGATTTGCAACCATGATTCCAAGCCAATAGAGACAAAATATGCAAAGTTTGCTCATTTATATACCATGCAAAGGTGAATATATCAAAATGGCACCGAGTGCAATACATATCATCGAAAAATACATAAGAAATGAGGCTCCAAATGGCCCATCAGTCCAAAAACAATGCTACAAGCTATGAGGCCATTGGCCTAATACAAGACTACATATTAGTGATCAACAACATAATCACTCCTCATCATGATCAAAATTATCACCACTACTAGACAAGGGATCATCAACATGAGCTACATAAATAATATGGCTCAAAGTTTGAGGACTCCTAAAACTCCTCTACAACTTTAGTAGTAGTAGTAGCAGCAAAAATAGACATCAAAACTACAAATCACTGAGCAACATGGTCTCTCATGAAACTCATCATTGATTCATCGCTACTAGAAATGGGATCATCAACAAGAGATACATAAACATCATATAGCTCAAAGTCTTCAGACTTGGATTGCTCAACCTTATAACATGATAGAAATTGAAAAAGTTTAACATGCCTAACCAATGATTTTGGTTTGAGTGAAGAGTTCATCTCCTCAACCTTAAAATGCGGTAGAAAAAGATTAGCATGCCTAACCAGTTGTTTTCCTTTGATTGAAGGGTACATCAAGGTTCTTAAAGGACTTCATGTTCTTGATCAAATGCCAATATCATACCCTTACACATGATAGAATCAAATGGAAACATTGCAAATTCCCAAACCATGAAACCCTGAAAACCATTAAGTCTGCTGAATTTTTGAGTGAAACCTAAAATTCTAGTTTCTCCATATGAAATCCAATGAGGTCGAAACCACTATTAAACATCCTGAGTCATTTCATGGTAATGTTAAAAATTTAAGTAAAAGGATGAAAATGAAAAATAAAGGAAATGTCACTTTTACTTTAAGAATTTAACATTACCATGAAATGTCAATGCTTCCCTTACCTCCACATCAGCCCTAAAACCCATTTCTGGTCGTGCGTGGGTCCGCATAGGGAAAGAGTAGCTAAATGAACCCCCCCCCTTATAAACAAATCAGCCCTAAAGCTTAACTGCGGCCGTGTGTGGGTCCGCGTAGGAGGTTAGCACCTACGGTGGTCGGTTAAGGCAGATCGGACGGATTTATGCATAAGCCAAGCGGTTTCGTTCTGCTTGACAGTTAAATCGATTTAAAGCGGCGAAAGGGCCTCTTTCGCAAAGAGGTTGCTTGGCCGGTTTAAACCCGTGGGCCATCGGCGGCAGTTGGCGATTCTTGGGATTGAAATCGTGAATTTTAAAACATGGGTTGGACCCTCCACTATCCTCGAGTACAAGAATCCTTGATATCTCCTCACTCCGAGAATGACCTCTACCACAGCTATGTAATCCATACGAGGACTCTGTCCAAGTGAGTGATCCACGGCTGAATGCTATTGCTCCCTCTTGCAAAACCCTTGCAAAACGATGGATAGAACTCCTCACCCGAGCAGGCACTCGAAGTCCCACGGGGTTGAGGTTGGTGTCTCCGCTCGGAGACACCCGGTGTGCTGAACAACATTGCAGACCCAGCTAAACAGCTCGAGCGTGCTCTAGTCTTGACAGGAAAAAAAATCATAAGATGCAAGAATCCCCTAGAAATTCTGCCTTCCTCTCCTTTTATGCCGTTGAAGCCCTAAAATCCCTTGGGCCCACCTATGTTGCACTGTCCCTCTGTGCCACGTTGTCCCTTACTACGCTGCGTTGCCTTTCCCACGCTGCCTGGTCCCACATTGCCACTGCGCTATCCTAAGTGCCTCCTCTCCTGCCCTGTCACTTGGCCTCATGGGCCCCACATCATTTTTTAATTAATACGCCCAGTGACTTTAGGAAGGTGCTTTTATTCTAATGTTTATTCATGGGTCCCCTCACCCCTTTATTTCCACACAACATTAGGATTTGACGAAATTAATCAAAATTAATATCCCAATTAGATGAATGCTAGTTTGGGGATATTACAACTGTATTTTACATTCTAAAGCACTAACAATTTCAAGAATGTATGAATTGAAAATTGCAACTGCCATTATCTCTTTGTTTGTCTTGTGACCATTCACTTTGTGCTCCTTTAATAACGCGTCGATCTTGCACAATTTAATTTGAAAATATGCCTCTATCAACTGTTTTTTTTCTTATTGTTATTTGATTGTATGGCTTCCCAAATAAGGAAAACAGTCAAAACCACGAAGATTTAAGGGTTATTGCAATCTAATGCAAGACAAGATTCTACAAATAAAGACTGAACCATAGTATGGTGCTTAACGACAAAAAGGTTGGATCAATACCAGTGTTGTCACTAACAAGACAATGACTCTATAGCTAGACTGTTAGATTTTGTACCTGTTTCTCAGCTAGTGATTTACCCTAGTGATCCTTGAATTTCCATGACCTTGGGTATAAGTTAGAGTCTTAAATCACTGAAGCTACCAAACCAAGAATCTCAACCACTAAGCTACTTTGCACAACAGAAATATAAATCAGTAAATCACATATGCACAATATACACAGTTTTAAAAAAAATTGTACAATATTGTGCAATCACCAATCTTCGTTATATGAAGCCAAATTTGAATAATACAACAGTCTATGGTATACAAGATACAATGACAAACTCAATGTCATATCTTGTCCTGTTGGTCCTTCACTTTCATACTGCTCACTAATAGTGCCTTAGTCCATCAAGGCATCTACACATCGAGACTCCATGAGGGCTGCCACCTAACACTACTACATGTCGATCTGTAGAGTGTACATGGGTTGATCTAATCAGCTCTCTGGGTCGGCCAATTCCCGAGCTCCAAACTGCCTGGCTAGAAATAACTTTCATCCATCAAAGTCTTGCACTTTAACACCTATCTTCACCCGACCTTCAGCTGATGTTCGTTCTTCAAGATAACTCTTTTAGGGCTACTTTGGGTAGCCAACACGATGCCCTCCAATAGACCTACTGCACCCAATCCAATCATTGTTGATTCTGCTCCTAAGATGACACTTATCTACTTGGCATCAACAGATTACTCCAATCCTGATCCAATCTTGTCATCAACTTGACCCAAAGCATTGTTGTTTCACCTTGTTGCACTGTTGCAATACTGCACCTCCCTACACCCATCAATAGGTCGAGTGTTACAATGACCTCTAGGATATCCCTCAGGAAGAGAGCACTACTCGACTTCATAATAGGGATAGGTTTATTGCTCGAGTCAAGGCCCTTACTTTACTCTTTAATTAATAGTAGGAACATCATGGGAAGAAGAATGAATTGACTATTGGGAATGACTCTTTCCCACTTCTTTTCCCAATAAACCATCTCCAAATATAATCTCACAAGAGCTGATAATTGCTTGATAGATAGAGAAGTTGAATGCTTATTGTATTGAACGATCGTCTGAAAGTGAGACAACATAAAGGCTAGCACAACTTTGAATCCCCAACTTACATTTGAAAGTGAAATTATCTTCTTGAAGAATGGCATTCGAACACTGCTGGGGGGATAAGCTAATATTATGCAATTATTGCTTGCTGGCTACTTTTTGCTAGGATTTGAATTGCTTATTACCTGTCAAATATTTTTGTGCGGTGTGACCATGATTATGGAAACTGCTCCTTCCCTTTCGAGGTTGTGGAAGAGGGCTCTACCTACCCGCTTGAATACTAAGTTGGATCGTTTCCCACAAACTGTTTGAAAGGCATCCAAAGCACTTTCATTTCATATGTGTAATCCGGAACACAGAAGGGACAATCAATCCTATTCTAATGTATTATAGAGATATCAATGACTAAAATCCTTGTGCAACATTGATTGTTGTGGTGTCACTTTACAGTAACTAATTTTTCTATTTTTGTGGACCATCTCATACCATTACTTGTGGCCCCCCTTAACAAATTTATTTTGGTGCATTGATTATGTTGGGCTAAAATTTGGTTAACCTCTTTGACGTACCCAATGATCCCATTAAAAACACCCGTAGCATGTCAACCATGAGGAAGTAAAGAAAATAGTTAAGTCTTTCACCTAGTCAATTAGAAAAATGGAAACAAATATGTCTTCCCTCACATTTCACTTATCCCCCATTTTCAAACAATGGCCCTTTTTTCAGAAGCTTTTCCATACAATGGTAGTTGATTATTTCTCTAATGGTTGCTTTGGAACCTTTGAGCATGTAGGAATTCCCATTCTCTTGAAAACTCATGTAGAATTCCAAGAAATCCATGGTGATAGGTCCTAGTGTTCTTACACATTCATCACCCAAAGATATATCACATGCACCCATTTCAATGTCAAACATGTGGCTTCCATTTTGCTAATTTAGGGAACAATTCCTTGTAAGCAAGGAAGAAGAGGTGAGAATAATACTAGGTGACAAGTGGCAAGTTGGAATGTATCACAGTGTATTTGTAAACATCCAATTGCAACTCCCATGTTTAGGAGACAAACAACTACCAATGACCCCATTGATTTCTCCAACAATTGACTTCATTATATTTTGGATTTTATGTACTACAATATATCTGCATTTGTGGCATTCCTCTTTTGTAGTCTTCCTTTTATTTTTTAAATGCCACTTATATTACTTATAGTTATGCAATTAGTTACACTTGTTATCATCATCTTATTTTCGTAAGTCTTCTCATCTTTGTTTGTAAGAACATATAAGATATTGGAAAAATCTTTCCATCTTTTAGTAACAGTTTGATCTATTGTCAACTGATTAGCACAAGCTAATGTGCATCTTTGACCCATCTAAGGTAATGTGAGACGTTGGGATGAGTTGAGGTTGGTAACTTAAGTTCGTTTTCCAATTGAAGCAAGAAAAGGTTATTTTAGTTGCCATTATCAATGACCATATATGCTAGTTTGTGCTTGATTTGACAGTTCTATGTACAAAGAGCTTTCTTGTTGCTGGCAAGGCTATCTTTGGGCATTAGCATCAAGTGTGGGTCAATGTAGCTGGGATTTTTGACATCAACCTCTAAGTCACCTCTCAATAATTCTTATAAAGGAAGGATTTTTCCTTTTGGAGGTCTTTTAGCCTAAATGTTTGACATTCCTCATTGGAATGGGCAAGCTTCCTATGATAGGTGCCATATTTCTTCTTCCCACAGTGGGTAGAGGATATGGAATTGGTTTCTCCTTTGTTCTACCCAATATTGTTGGGCTGAGTAATTAGTAGAAAGAAAATGAGGATGAAATTCCCTTCATCTAAAATAATTGAATGGTCTTATGTAAGTTGGCTTCAATCTTGGAACCAATTTGCATAAAATGCCCTGAGGAGGAAATAGAAGAAACTCTAACTTATTTCTAATACTAGGGAAAAACCCACAAATTAATTTGGTGTAGAGGGTATATTTTGGGCCCTTTGAGACTCTACCTTGAGTTGGGAGAAAGATGCATTTGTGAAATTCCTCTTTTGTGTTCTTCCTTCAATTTTTTAAATGCCACTTATATTACTTACACTTATGTAATTAGTTAAACTTGTTATCATCATCTTATTTTCATAAGTCTTCTCATCTTTGTTTGAATAACATATGAGATATTGGGCAAAATATTGCCATGTTTTAGTAACAGTTTGATCTATTTTCAACTGATTAGCACAATCTAATGTGCATCTTTGACCCATCCAAGGTAATGTTAGTTGGGATGAGTTGAGGCTAGTAACTTAAGTTCCTTTTCCAATTGAAGCAAGAAAAGGTTATTTTGGTTGCAATTATCAATGGCCATATATGCTAGTTTGTGCTTGATTTGACAATTCTATGTACAATGAGCTTCCTTGTTGTTGGCAAGGCTATCTTTGTGCATTAGCATCAAGTGTGGGTCAATGTATCTCAGATTGTTGACATCAACATCTAAGTCTCCAACCTCTCAATAATTCTTATAAAGGAAGTATTTTTCCTTTTGGAGCTCTTTTAGCCTAAATTTTTGACATTCCTCATTGGAATGGGCAAGCTTCCTATGATAAGTGCTATATTTCTTCTTCCCACAGTGGGTAGAGGATATGGAATTGGTTTATTCTTTGTTCTACGGTCTACCCAATATTGTCGGTCTGAGTAATTAGTAGAAAGAAAATGAGGACGAAATTCCCTTCATCCACAGCTTCTTAAACCACCATTTATTTGTTGATGTTTCTAGGTTTTGCATTGCAAGATAATACCCTAACTTAGTTAAATAATGTCCACTTTTGGTGTTATAGGACCAAGCAATTTCATCATTGGAATCACTTAAACGAATGTGGGCCTTGCTTTCTTTCATTTCTGAAATCCTGTGCTTGGACCCATCCCTATCTCCAAATTTGACAACAACATCTCTATTAAGTGTGCATTGACGTGTCTCTGGAATTTGAACAATAAGTGTCTCTAGTAGGAATACATTGTCCCCAATCACAACTATTGCATCTGTGCCAATTTTTACCCATGGGCTTGAACCCAACTTCCATGCTAGGCATTTTCCAACTATGAGAAAGGCTAGAGTTAAAGCCTTCCATTAGTTTGATACATTCTGGTATTTTTCTAGCGATTGCAGATCCAATTTGAAATTGAGAATTTTGAGGATTAGGCTTTAAGAGATGTTATTTTGTTTTTGGTTTTTATTCATTTTAGTGCTCTATGGGTTGCCTAGTTTCAAATGGATTGGTTTGGAATTTAATCATAAGTGGGTAGGTCTTGTCCAAATTAGTTGGTGGTTTAACCACCCAAAATAGTGGTCTTGTCAAGGTCTTCATGACAGTAAATATAGAAAATAAATATGACTGCAGAAAAATGCAAATCAGCAAGCATAAAGACACTCAAAATACTAGACATAACTCTTAGAATAGCACCAAGCTGAGTGATAGGAGCCCATACAAATTGGGAGTTGAATAAATTGCTATAGAATTTAGTAAATGGTTGTAGTTGATAAACTAACTTGCTGTTATGCACCTCTAGATCTGAGAAATGTAGTAAGACGTGGAAAATAATAAGCTAAACCACCCCTTGGGGGCCACCCACAAGTGTAGAGGCACTTTTAAGTGTTGGATCTATGGGTAGAGAAGCTAGGGAAATGAATAGATAATAGAAAAAACCATCCCATAATTGAGAGTAGATGAGTAAAGCTAATGATAATACAATTGATTACTCTACAATTGGGGTCAAATCCCCATAGGGTCAAAACCCAATTTTATTTTTATGTAGAATTTTTTTTATTTTTTTTTCCAGCAAGTTTAAAATTGTTTATCACTTCAAATGATGATAAAATATAATGCGAAAGTGAAGAAAAGAAAAAGGACCATGAATACATATCTTTTTTATCAAACCCTTGAATGAGGGTTTCACTTACATAGTAATTAGTACAACAAAATTTTATTGTTAAATATATATAAATAGGGGACATGCAATTAAAAAACAATATTTTAGGGGCAAATGGCACAGATATTTCATTAAGAATTATAGTTGTTACATCCAAGATCCAAAAAGTAGTCAAATAAGGTTTGCTTGCCTACAAAACAAATAGCAATTAACACTCCTTGACCCCAACTTAAGGACTGCCCACATCTTACCTAAAAATGGCAATGTTGGGCAACAATTACATAGTTAAACTTGATCTAAATAGTAAATACATAAATTTCTTCCAAATTGAACAAAGTGTTCATCTCATGAAACGTTTCCTAACTGTGTCACTTCTATAAGTAGGAAGGGATTGTTAGATAGATAACATCCCACAATTCTACATGCTTCTCAAACCATCCATTTGCTCCCAAATAGAGCATTATTCCAATGAACACAAGAAACAAAAAAATTAAAGATTAAAACATAGATTAATATTAATGGCGTTGAAAGATAGATTCAAAGTTGCAACATGCCATACAATAACCACTCATTACACCTCTTGCAACATAATATTTTGGAGCATGTATGATTCGTTTTGGAAAGCAGGGAAACACATTCTCAGTGGTTATTCTTGGTCAATAAGTCATGTTCAAGACAACAAGGTATTTCTGTGGGATGCCTGGCCACCATTAGTTTTTCTAGGCAGCAAGATCTTCTCTCAGTGATCTGTCTATGGTGCACCCAAGCTCAAAACCATTGGTTAAGGAAAGGTAAGGCTGCGAGGGGTCCTCTCTAAGGCACTAAAGCCAAACAGGAGGTAGCGAGGTTGTTCTTAACCAAACAGGAGATCAGTAGGTTACTAGGTGGTTTTTAGGGCCCAGTTTGAAGCATTTAGGGCATCACCTGTATGCAGCCTTCCTCATGAGTGTATTTAGGGCCGCAAAAGATATCTCTTTCAAGGGTCTATGATCACATGAAGCTTTGAAATCACTCCCCAACAATTACAGGCCTTCAATTACAGGCCAACAATTACTAAACATCCCAACCAGGCCTCTAGAACCTATAGTTTGTTGACGTGATGTAGCAACATGATCAACTCTCCAACCACAGGTGAAATTTGGATAAAAAGGGGATTTTCATAAGATATAACCAGCCATTTGACCAGGTTAAGAGACTACTCCAACCGCAAATTGAAACTCCACTAAGAAAGGGTTGTCACAAGCTCTTCCTAACAGCAAACAATTTTGGAGGCAGCACAGTTAGATAGTGAGTTGTTAATTAGTATATTACCAGCTAAACTTGGATAGTGCTAGTGTGGGTTACAGTTGGAATACTGATCTATTGAATATTGACATTGCAGGAAGAATTATATTGGTGGATTATTAGTTGTATAGGTCTATTGTTCCTTATGCAGTTAGCCCTAACTTGTGGTGTTTTGCTGAAGAAATATATGACTGTTAAATATCTCTTATATCATTAGTGAATTATATAAAAGGGTACTTACCGTTATATGAGTTAATAAATGTGCACTGCTATTATGAGTATTTTCATGATTGGAAAATCCTAGATAAGGATTGAACCCCAAGGCCAAAACTTACCTAGGGACATTGCATACTTCCATTAGAGATAGTAAAAAATGCATTTCAATCGACTTGGATCATAAGCTATAAGCAAAGATGTTCTATTGTCAAATCCATGAGAGGTTGGGGTAGGATGATGGCAAAAGGAAGAAAGGAGTTGCATCAAGGTGGACTTCAGTAGGTGTGTGTTGCTATTGAAGCGGATCTCCATAATGTGTCCCTCTATGGCGAGGATGCATGGTAGGACATAATGAGTCAGAGGGAGGTGAAGCAGAGGGGAATATATTTCCATGGGTGTCTGAGTTTCTTTCAGACTGTAGTGGATTCATAAGGGATATGAGGGCTCAAAATTCTATTTTGACTTTTTGAAAAGAAAAGTGGCAATGAACAGGATCTTGGATTACTCCATGCAAATGGTTATTTTTTTGGCACTCCAATTGACATTATGTTCAAATTGCAATTTCAAAATAATTTTCTCCTTATACCATGATGGATCATGTAGTGGCTGCAAGAAATTCTTGTTGTAGGGTCAATACGGGTAAAAACTCACCGTAAACTTGATAAATATATATTATTGTTGATGAAAGATGAGATATGAGATATGATTACAATGGGGAATCACCGAGGCTTTAAATATAGCCTCATGGTGTCCCTTGGTGAAGAGGCATGATCTTTGATCATGCCCTTTCACTTAATAAAACCTAAGATAACTATATCTAACTAATAATTAATAAAATATACATAACATTGCCCCTCTCTTAAAGATGCTTTGTCCTTAAAGCATACGTAACGATGGACAATGTTGACGAACGCCTGGGTTTCTTGAGCGGTGGGCTCTTGCTTCCCACATTTTAAAAAGATCGTGGAGCATATTCTCGAGTTCAATCTTTTGTTGATCTGGATAGTGAAAAGATCTGATATCGACAGGGTTGGATCCTATCTTGACTTCTATTGGATGTTTGATTTTCCTATCTGGAGGCACTTTTATGGGTAGATCCTGGAATACTTTTTCGTGTGTCCGAACTAGTCCTTGTTCTTCTGATGACTCTTCATGGCTCCCTTTTGAAGATAACATTTCTAACTGATGACATTGTACTGTAGATGTTGGCGCTCCTATTTGAATCATCTTCGTCATCAGAGAGGAAGATACGACTTGATCTTCTGGGGCTTGGAATCCATACAACCTGTGTTTCTGCTCTTTCCACTTAAAACTTATAAACTGCTTCTAATGGTTGGCAGAATAAGTACCTAAAGTTTGTAGCCATTGAATTCCTAAGACCACATCTACTCCTCGTAATGGAACGGTGTAGAATGGAGATTCTAAATGAAAGTTTTTTATTTGTAGTTTGACCTTATGGCATTTCCCTACTTGCTCAATCTTCTTACCATCGGCCACCATTACCTTCATATTAGGCATGGGGAAGGTAAATATGTTAAGTCTTTTTGCCATGGTTGAATCTAGAAAATTGTGGGTACTGCCAGTGTCAACGAGAACCATTACGTTGTTGTTCTTGATATGTCCTCTTAACCTTAGGGTTTGAGGTTGTGATATGCCTGTCATAGCTGATAATGACACTTGCGGAATAGTTTCGCCATCCATTCCTGGAGAGAACTCTAAGTTGTCTTCTAATCCTTCTATATATGAATCATTATTGTTAGCGTCATTAGTTGCTTCACAACTGTATAGATTTTTCGCTTTTCCATTAGCACATTTGTGCTTAGGGTCCCAGTTTTCACTGCAACGCTTGCACTTGCCCTCTCTCATTCTTTGTTTTTCCACATTAGATTTTTCTTCTTCACGAACATGGGGTGGGACATATTTTGTGTCACCTATATTTTCAGATTGAGGAAATCTTTGTCTCGAATATACTTTTTCTGGTTTTGATAACCTTTCAAATTTCTTTTCAGCAGCTTTTGCTTTTTGCCTTGCTACTTCTACTGATGTAATTTCATGAAGTTCGAGCTCTTCTTGTATATGGATTTTAAGTCCTGAAATGTAAGACTGGATTAGACGAGATTCTGACAATCCCGGTACTCGTGTTGCCAAGGTCTCCCATTCTCTAGTGTACTCATCCACATCTCCTTTTTGGCGTAATTTGATAAACGTTGAAATTTTTTTTTCTTCTTTTATGCCTTGAAACCTTTTGAAGAATGCATCCTTAAATTTCCTCCAACTGATAGCGAGCGTCGTCTTTTTCCACCACATATACCAATTATATGCTTCTCCTTCCATTTTCATGGAAGCATGTTTAATTTTTTCGTCATCACTAGTAATGTCATAAATCTCAAAATATTCTTCCTCTTTATTAAGCCATGCAACGCTATTTTTTCATTACCGTCAAATTTGGGTAGCTCGATTTTGGCTCTTCGCTGATATGCTACTGGTGGAACAAGAAGGGGATATTGATTAGCAAATGCATTCCAGAGCTGCTTATTTTGAAAATCTGCATTACTATCTTCTTGATGATGTGGGGAATCGGTATTTTCTTGATGCTCTTATGAGTTTCCTGAATCTGCGGAATTGTTTTGTTGATTTTGTTCCATGTTAGGAAATATTGGGGATTGTGTCTGACTTAACTTATCTATCTTATCATTTAGCTTATTGAAGAGTTCTGTCATATTGTTCATTGCTTCGCTATGCTCTGTCATCTTGTTCATTGCTTCGTTATGCTTTTCTGTGCCCTCGTGATGATTTAGCCACATTTGTCTTTCTATTTGATTTGTCGTATCATGAATCTTTTTGATGTCGTTGGAGTGCCCTGCAACTGTACCTTCAAGATCGACTAATCTTTTTCCGAATTCTTCGGAATTATTATTGATTTGTTTCTCAAGATCTCCCAATTTCTTCTAGAATTCAGCCATCAACATCGATGAAGACATTGAACGTGTATGAGGTGGGGAATATTTTTCTGCCAGTTTTCCCCTTTTTTTTTTTTAATTAATTAATTAATTAATAATTAATTAATTAATTAAATTAATTTTTTTTGAAATAATAATAATAATTTCTATTATTATATATATATATATATATTTTTAAATAATAATAATAATAATAATAATTATTATTATTTGATTATTTGAAATATATATATATATATATATATATATATATAATATTGTTTTTAAAAGTCACTTTGTTTTGAAAAGGCACGTTGTTTTGAAAAGGGGAAATGGGTTTTAACACCATGGGCCCAAAAACCACGAGCTTGTAAACCACGAGCAATTACTCTTCCTTTTTAATTTTACTTTTACTCTTCCTTTTTAATTTTACTTTGTCTTCACATGTATGTATATCTCTCTTTTTACTTTTCTTTTTTCTTTTAATTTATTTCCCCCTTTATGTTAACTTTCCTTCTCTCTTTTGATTTTATTAATATATATATATATATATATATATATTTCTTCCTTCTTCTTTTTTTAAAAACAAATGTTGCTACCCACAAGCACTTGGTTTTTAAAAAAATCTGCAATTTTGGAATTTTCTTGTAATTCCTTAATTATGGGTGATCACACAGATCCCGAAGAGCGATGGCTTTGATACCAATGGAGCGTAAAAACTTTGGTAAACTTGATAAATATATATTATTGTTGATAAAAGATGAGATATGATTACAATGGGGAATCACCGAGGCTTTAAATATAGCCTCATGGTGTCCCTTGGTGAAGAGGCATGATCTTTGATCATGCCCTTTCACTTAATAAAATCTAATATAACTATATCTAACTAATAATTAATAAAATATACATAATA